>CABHPP010120030.1:21944-36803 GCA_902168425.1 Peromyscus attwateri | reverse complement strand
CACATGCATGCTGTACTCACACAGCAGCTGATAGCACACACACACACTCACACACACACACACACACACACATGCACGCTGTACCCACACAGTAGCTGGGAGCACACACACACACACACACACACAAATACACACACACACACTCTACACAAACACATGCATGCTATACTCACACAGCAGCCGGTAGCACACACACATACACACAAACACACACACACGCATACTATACTCACACCACAGCTGGTAGCATATACACTACACACACACACACACACAAACACACACACACACACACACACACACACACACATCCAGCAGCCAGCTACACTCATGCACACTCATGCATGCTGTATCCACACGTCACACAAATATATTATATGGCACATATACTATGTATGCTCATACCACACACAGCACATGTGTATGCATGACACACATACACAGTGCACACACTAATGGGAGTACTAGAGTCAGACCCAGGACCTTGTGCATGCTAGGCAAGCCCTTACCACTGAGACATGTCCCAGCCTTAAACATGTGGTTTAAGCCACTGAGTGTGGCAGTTTGCTACGTCAGCCACAGGTACCTGAACACCCCCCAGATGAGGCTATGTGACCTTAGACAAGTGTCGTGACCTTGCCAGGATGTGGCCTTGTCATTAACAGACAACTAAAGATTCTGCTCAGCACTCACTCTAGGAACTGGGGCCATAGTGGTAAGTCGTGGCATGCAGCTTGTCCCTGATGGGACATTGTGGGGGACAGTCAAAGACTCAGATGGTATCTACCTGCTGTGACACGAGATGCCTGTTAGTAAGTTCCCAGACTGCTGTGGGATATCTTTCTGTATGCTGTGAATATGTGTTGCTCTGACTGATTGATAAATAAAGCTGCATTGGCTTATGGCAGGGCAGGATGGAGCCAGGCAGGAAAATCCAGGAGAGAGAGGAGGAAGAGAAAGGAGAGGCAGGGAGATGCCATCCCACCATCCGGGGAGCAGCATGTAATGGCACACAGGTAAAGCCACGGAACACATGGTGACATATAGATTAATAGAAATGGGCTGAGTTTAAGTGTAAGAGCTAGTCAGTAATAAGCCTGAGCTAATGGCTGAGCAGTTATAAATAATATAAGCCTCTGTGTGTTTACTTGGGGGATGTGAGTGGGAGAGATTTGTCCCGACTGCCGGCCAGGCAGGACACAGGAAAACTTCTGACTACACCAGCCTGCCTTGGGCCATAGTCACCTGCCCCTAAAAGAAGGATGTCACTCTTCTAAGATCTTCTCCCATCCAGCTCCTGCTGGCTTTAGGACTGTTGTAAAGGGCTCTGACCTCCAGGAGCTGGAATCCCGTGGGTCCTTGAATGGCAGAAGTGCCTATGATGTCACCACTGCTCCCAGGAAAGTTGCCAGAGCTGCTGGCCCATGTTTCTGTTTATAGAGCCCAGTGAATTCTGGTGGCTTCCTAGGGCTATAGGGTTGGGATCCAGGCAGCCCTCTGTTGGATCCATATACAACCACACCCAGTACTCCCCCACAAGAAGCTATCAGGAGCTTCCAGGACATTCTGTGGATGCTTGGAGTAACTGTGCATATCCCAAAGGTCCCAATGGATTCCTGGCTCAGGTCTAACCCATTCCGCCTCCACCCGCCCTTCTCCCCTGCTGTTCCAGATGCACAATGACAGAGTGATATGGCTTTCAATTGCTGTCTCGTTTGGGCGTGCTCAGTGGGTTTCGAAATTGGACCATCCAGTTGAGGCATGAATAAACACGTGTCCAATGTGTAATGTCACTATGTTAGCACTATGTGGAGGACAGAGGTGCTGACATGCCACAGCATGTTTGGACCCTGGATCATGGTGCTGAGTGACAGGCCATCACAGACACATGTCTGTTAGGGGAACAACTCCACAGAGAGAGGACAGACCGCTGTTTCTGCGGCTGCATATGGGACAGGCGACTGCCGATGGGAACTAAAAATCTCCAGAGCTGGTAGAGGTGACAGGTGGCCATCACTGTCTGTGTCCCTCATATATCCAGATCTTTAACACAGACCCCATGGTAAATCTCATGTACAGATACTTTGTAATTTAAAGGCTCACACAAACCCATCCCTGGACTTGGGACTCTCCTTTACCATGTGCCTTTAGCAGCCATTGTACAAACAAAAGTTTTTGAGACTTGGTCTCACGGTATAACCCGAGCTGACTTCAAATTGTGATTTTCCTGGCTTGGCCTCTGAGTGCTAGAATGGTAGGTATGTACCACATTTTCTAAAAGTAATTTAATCAGCTGTGGATATAGCTCAGATAGCAGAATGTTTGCCTACCAAACAAAACAAAACAAAAAACCAGGTTTGATTCCAGCACTATATAAATTGGGAATGGTGGCCCACACCTGTAATCCCAGAACTCAGGAGGTACAGACAGGAGGATCAGGAGTTCAAGGCCATCCTCAGCTACATAGCAAGTTCTAAGCCAACTAGGCTACATGAGACCCTGTTTAAAAAGTAAGTAAATAAACAAATAAATTAGTGAAAACTCCCGTGGAGGGCCCAGTGGGAGCAGTGAGGGGTAAACATATGCTCAGGGTCTCCTATTCATGAACCTGTATACCCATGTGCATGCCAGCGGCCCAGGCACTGGGGCTGAGCCATCATAAGGCAGCCAGGCTATAGGGATGAGTTCCTGAAGCCACCCAGCCTCAGTTTCTTCGAGTGTCCAGCAATGACAAGCATCTGGCTGACTTCATTTGTGGTGTTATGGAGAGAGACGAGGGCTGTGGTGTGTCTCTAAGACTCTGCCATGGATGGTTGGGCATAGATGCCCCCATGGGAAATGGCCCAGCTGCTCCCCAGCTGGTGGCAGTCCCAGGGGACAGTAACAATCTGTGAGTATCTTCTCTCCCCTTCTTCTTCCTCTGAGGCAGCTTCATACCACAGGGAGCTACCAAACTCAGCCTGTGCCCCGCCCCACTGTGTGCCCAGCCCCTGGGCACCTCCCACTGAGAACCACTCCTCTCAGCTCTTGCCCATGGCAGGCTCTGTCTGAAGGGGAGGGAAATGGGGCCAAGGGCTAGCTCAGCTCCAGTGGGCACCGAGGCTGATGCAGGTTGGCAGGCAGCAGGGCAAGGCAGCAGTCTTGACAGGAGGAATGCCATTCAGTGCACGCTAGGCACTCAGTCAGAGGTACTTGACAGAGTTCAATGAAAGTGGCTGCCTCCCTGTGGTGCTTGCGTCGTCCACCCAATTTCTCCTCTCAGGAGAGACTCGATGCCAGAAGTTGGCATTCAGACACGTGACAGCTCCTGTGTTCAGTAGCAACCCAGAGATGAAGCCTCACATCCTGGTCAGCTGCCCACTGCCAGCACAGAACCCAGCTGTTTGTAGGGCTGGGACCCTGGGCTTCCTTGTAGGATAGCCGGTGCTTGGTTCTCTGGCTGCTCTCTGAAACTAGAGTATGGGGTCAGTAATGGAGGCTGTGCAGCCGTGGCCTGTCTGTACATAACAGTGACGACCTCAGGTTCCAGAGATCCCTCACCAGCCACGCAGCCTCAGCCAGGCAGCCTAAGCTGACAACTCTGGTTTCCCTCCCTGTCCAACAGGGCCGAGAGCAATGTGTCCAAGACTCAGAGACGAGTGTGGAAGCCTTTTGCCCCAGGCCCGGCACAGACACAGATACAGAGCATCTGTTGTTACTATGCACAAGTCTGTCTGCCCATCCTCCCATTTATCTCCTGTTCAGGCCAGTCTTCTGTGGAGAGCATGACCCTGAACTTTCTTCTTCCAGTGGGCAGGCTTACTTCCAACCTCCCTAGACAACCTTGGCTTAAAGGGGCTGATTTGGCATTGAGTGGGCACCAGAGTGAAAGTGAGAAGTCACTGGCAAAATTGGGTTGGCTGAGTCCAGAAGCCCATGTAGAGGCTACCAGAGAGCGGCATCCAGCTTGGCTTATCCCCTCTGGGCTTCTGTCTACACTGGGCAGGGACCACAGTGCTCTGCCCATGCTTGTGAGAGGGATAAAGCTCCTGGCAAGTATGGACAGGGCATCGGATCTGGAGGCAGAACTGCTGACTACTCCCTAATCTGCACCCCTGCCTTTTCTTCTCTAAACAAGGCTGGGGCCCTCCTGAGGGCCAGAAGCTCCCCCAGAGAGTTAGCAAAGGGGTTTCTCCCATGACTCCAGCAGTGGACTGTAAGTGGTTCCTGAACTTGGTGGCCTCAGCTGCCCTTAGTGCTACCCTGCCTGGCCAGGAGATGAAACCCTGAAAACACAGCCTAGAGCCTGGAACTCCTGCCCACCCCAGCCTCTGTGCCAACCCCAAACGTACAAGCTGCCCAACCTGAACCAACTTGGGATGGATCTACTACAAGCCCCTGGCTCCAGGGGAGTTGAAGTTAGGTCCCAGGGTTCAGGTTGATCCTCAGGTCAGCTGGCCACAGCCCAGAAGCAGAAGGCTGCCTGTATGTTGCTGGTGTGTCCAGAGCCCATGGGAAACCAGGGGTCCTTGGGCACGCTGCCCCAGTACATGTGGGGAGAGAGAGCCCTCTTATCTCATTCCGTGACACCAGATGGAGGTGGGCCACAGTGCTGCCCAGGTGCTGAGGAGGTGTGCAAAGGGCATGCCAGCCTGGGCCTGAGGGGCACATGAGCAGTTGTAGCAAATACAGCCAGGCTGTGGCTGCCAATACACAGTCTAAGATGCCTCTAGGCCACTCCGAGTCCAAATGACCCTCACATAGACAGAAGCTGGGAAGAGCCCTGGCTGGCAGGTTTCTGATGAGGGCCTCATTACCTGTGCCACTTTCAGGACAGAGGTTCCAGAGCTGGCAAATGCCCCTCATGCCCTTCCTCAGCCATTATCAAAACTGAGTATCGGACCCTGCTTCTCCCACCCTGTATTTCCATCAAAGTCACGTCTGAATGCTTGACCCTCACAGACCTATCACTGCTCGGCTCCCAGCAGACACATCTGTCAGGGTGGGGAAGACCAGGGTCTGAGGACATTGCACCGATGTCCCTGGTCACAGGGGACCAACTAGCCCTGGGAGCTGGGGGTTCAAGTGAGAAGTCATGAAGAAGTGGTCGGGTCCAAAGCTTTGGGGTCAGATTCCAACTCTGCTTTCTCCTGGGTCTGACCAACTGCACCTTCTGCTGTCAGTGTGCTCGCGGGCCTCCCTAGGAAGCAGCCCTGCCCACCCCACAGTACAGTGCACAAACCAGGTCTGAGCCTCTGGCACTGGGAGGGACTGCTTCTCCTAGTGAATATGTGTGTATGCATGCGTGGTTGTGCACACACACGCGTACCTGTGTGGAGCTGAGATGGTCCGTGTCTGTTTCGGTGTGTACCTGTGTTGGAGTATGTCTGTATCAGTGTGTCCATGTTGGCGGTTTACCTGGAGTATGTGCCTGGGCACATGTAGTCCGTTATCACCTTATGACTGGACATCTGAGAGCGCATAATTACATGATTTTGAGGTTGTGATGTGACCGTGTACTCACACAAACTAGCAGCTATGACATCGCTGCTCAGCATTGACAGAAATATCACCAAAGCCACACCCATGGTTAACTAGGGACATTGTCACCCCAGGCTCCCTGCAGATGGCAATCATAGAAGCAGCATTTCATGGGGTCCTGGCATGTGGGGGCTCTAGCTCAGCCAGGTGCTTGCAGATCTTAGGAAGCTCCTTGGATTGGAACCACAAGCTATGCAAGATGCATGGACTAGGATCCGTGGGACTGCATGGAAGCCTGGATCTCATGCTGATAGCTGTGAAGCCTTGGAGAAGCTTCTAGACACTGGGTATGTTCTGCTGTGAAGTGGGAATGGAGCTGTGGGTCTCAGCACTGCACTGTATAGTTTAGGGCTGGGCCTGGGAGGGTCACACACACTCCCTTGCAGCTGTGGCTTGGGGCCTTGGGGAGGGTAGCACTGGAGGAACACTGGGGACAGGCCTGTCCCTCTGCATCTTCAGGCCCAATGACACAGCTACGGTCCCTGAGGTGCTTTTGTGCTCTCTCATGTTCTCTCTGTCTCTCTCATGTTCTCTCTGTCTCTCTCTGTCTGTCTCTGTCTCTGTCTCTCTTTTCGCCCCTCTGTACAATGGGAAGAATAAAAACCCCACAGAGATGTCATAAAGAGCCTTGGAAGACATCAGAGGCAGAGCCAACTGTCACCAGGGTGAGCCTTCCCATCACCTGCAGGTGGCTATCACCCAAAGCTTGCAGAAGGCCTCCCAGTGACCCGGAGAAGTTGAGCTGCAAGTAGAGGCTGGGTCCTGAACACAGGAGCCTACCTGTCCCTAGCTTGAATGGGTGGATGGGGGTCAACTGGGAAGTGGACCGATCTAATGGCCCTTTCCCACCTGGTGCTCACAGTATGAGGACCACCCAGGAGGGGAGAGCTGGACACTTATTGATCACTGGGATAGTGTGAGACACGATGTGGTGATGGTTCAAGTCTGCAGACAGTCAGCATCCAACACATCAGGTTGCTCCCAAGCTGTGTGGAGTTATTTTACTTTTGACTTATGAGAGATCATGATTCAGTCGGTCCTTCAGTAGCCCATAAATGAAGAACTCTAGTGTGCCACAAGTGTCGCTATTAAGGAACAACCCAGACATGATGCGTGGGCAGGGAGCAGAGGGGAGCAGGCAGTGAGAACAGAGCCTACTGGAGTGAACGAAGCAGGAGCCAATAACCTTTTTCCCTGCAAGTCCCCTTGTCATCCCACTAGGGCTACAGAGGGGAAACTGAGGCATGGAGTAGGTGGAGTGACCAAGATCACCTGTGTACACAGGGAGTCAAAGAGCCCCAGCTGGCAACCCAGGGTCATTGAAACACACATTCCATCATGCTGGGCTGCCCCCGGGCCACCCCCCTGCATCTATAGCTCTCCCCAGTGCGTCACAGCACGTGACCTCAGACCCTGAAGCACAGAGGCAGCATTGTGAGGGCCAGCTAGGCAGGCAGATGGCCCGGAGGCTGGGATTCCCCTGTGTCAAGGACTCTGACCTTGCATCCTGGGGTTCCCCAGCTGGAAGGGCCACAGGGCCTTCCCACCTAGCCCCGGGGCATCCCTGTGGGCCAAGATTCTCCAAGACTATGCGGTCCTTTATCTACAGAAAGCTCCACGACTCTAACCTACCAGGTCTGACCACCAGCACAGGAACATCCAGAGCCCAGCATAGACACTCAGTGTTGTCTTCATCTGTCTCCTGTTTTCGATGTTTTTAGGATGGTCAATCTAATCTGTATGGACTGGAACCTCACTGTGTTCAATATGATTGGCTATTGGAATATCAAGTATTTTAGGTTTTTGGGTTTTTTTTTTTTTTTGAGGTAGGGTGCTCGAGTGTGTGAGTGTGTGCATGTGTGCTTGTGCGTGTGTGTGTGTGTGTGTGTGTGTGTGTGTGTGTGTGTGTGTGTTTGGTGAATTAGGGTCCTGCTATGTAGCTCAGGCTAACCTCAAATTTGTGAACCTCCTGCCTCAGCTCCCTGAGTGATGGGATTACAGATGTGTGCCACATCACCTAGCCCAAGTGTTTGCTCACTTACCTAAGATGATGTCTCTCTTTTTCTTGTTAATTTTAGAAGTATCTAAAAAACATTTTTGGTTGGGAGAAAAAGTGTTGCAAATATTTTCTTTAACGCTAGCTCATGTGTGCTCCCAATATTTGATTATGAAATGTTCAAGGATATAAAATGCTTGAAAGAATTTGACACTAGCCTCCTACATGCCTGACACCTGGATTCCATAATTGACCATACTTGTACTTGTTTTGTGGCCACTGGATCCTTCGGTACATCCAGCAATCCTTGGACGCATTTAAAAGCAAGTAGCAGGGGCTGGAGATGTAACTCACTTGGTAGAGTGCTTGCCTAGTATACACAAAAAAACCCTGGATACCATCCCCAGCTCTGTATAAGTCCAGGCATGATGACCCACACCTGTAATCTCACACCTGAGGAGATGGATACAGGAGGACCAGAAGTCCAAGGTTATCCTTGGTACAATAACAAGTTCCAGGCCAGCCTGGGCTACGTAAGACCCTGTCTATATTTATCTATCTATCTATCTATCTATCTATCTATCTATCTATCTAGATATATACATACATACATACATACATACACATATATAGACATAGATATATCAGCACACATTGATCAAAGCTTTGACATATCACTAGGTTGCTGTTATCATTGGTTCTTGGTTTTCTCCAATGCAATGAAATGCACAGATCTCACTAAATACTACATAGTGGTCCACCTGTATGTTCTCAACACTTGAGAGCCTAAGAGGATTGTCAAGAGATTGTGGCCGGCTGGGGATACAGAGTGAGACCATTTCTCAAAAGAAAGATGGCCGGGCAGTGGTGGCGCATGCCTTTAATCCCAGCACTCAGGAGGCAGAGGCAAGTGGATCTCCGTGAGTTCGAGGCCAGCCTGATCTCCAAAGCGAGTTCCAGGAAAGGCGCAAAGCTACACAGAGAAACCCTGTCTTGAAAAAAACCACAAAAAAGAAAGATGAGGATGCTGCAGAGAAAGCTCATCAGTAAAATTCTTGTTGTTCAAGCATGAGAACATGAGTGCCCCACTCAGGCATGAGCCCCAAAACCCACATGAGAAAGCTGGGCATTGTGGTACATGCCTCCTGGTGTGTGTTGGGGGCCGGCATGAGGACAGCAGAGTCACTGGAGCCTGACAGCCAGCCAACCACAAGCAGTGAGCTTCAGCCCAATGAGAGAGACCCTGTCTCAGAAAAACAGAAGATGGATAACACTTAAGGAGCACAAAAACAAAAGATGGATAACACACACATGCACAGATGAAAGAAAGAAATGTGTGGACACTCAAGCATGCATCTGATGGCCCTGGTGAATTCTAACCAGTATAAGCCAAGTTCTGCCATGGAAGAAAGCATCGCCACCTCCGCAGAAGTGTCACAATTTTAGGTGTGGGAAATGTAGCCCATCTGCATTCCCTTTGGAGTGTGGGGAACCCTGTGGTACCAGTGCCATTTGTTGAGAAGTTGCTAGGTGGCTACCCATTTTCTTTTTGAAAATCAGTTATCCGAGGGGTGAGTGTTGATCCCAGATTGTCCACCTGTTGATCTGCTTACTGACCCCTCTGTCAGCACCAGCTCTGTACCTGGACCTGAAGTGTCCCTCAGACCCAGGTGTAAGGGGCCTGGTCCCAGCTGAGCACCACTAGGAAGCCATGCAACCTTAGTAGGTGGAGCCTAGAGGGCGAGCTTCAGGTGACCATGCTCTGAAGGAGAGAGTAGGGCCCAGCTCCTTCCTTCTGTCTTTTGCTTCCTGGGCATGAGTTGGATAGCTAAGCTGTGCCACACACTCCCCACCCCTACATGCTGCTGCCTCGGCATCGGGGCCTAGAAGTGATGGAACCATCCAGCCATGGACTGGAACTGGGAGCCAAAATGAATCCACCCTCTCTAAAAATTCATTGTCCAAAATGTAGTGGTTCCAGCCTCTTGTGGCAATTGGAGAGGGGTGGGGCTGGGGTTGAGACAGGATTTCTCTGTGTAGCCCCAGCTGTCCTGGAACTCACTCTGTAGACCAGGCTGGCCTCGAACTCAGAGATCCACCTGCCTCTGCCTCTCCAGTGCTGGGATTAAAGGGCATGCACCACCACGGCCCAGCTGCAGGTAGATCTTAAAGGACCAAGCGGAGTATGAGTCATTGATACAGCAGTGCTAGGTTGTCTGTTAGTAAGCTAGAGAAAGAGGATCTACCATAGAGGTTAAATGACCTGTGACCCCATCAATCAACATGAGCCTTGAGTGCTCCGTTGTCGTTGACATTGTATGCGCCAGCCTTTTCATCCAGGTCTTGTGGAAAGACCTTTGTCCTCTTTTGAGGATTTCTGTGGTCTGGTTTCTGTGTTTGCTTGTGAGTATCTCCCTTGTTCCACCCCTGAGCTTTGCAGGTAGAAAGATAAATTCAAAACTGTTCTGAGGTCCTCACTGAGGTATAATAATGTTTTGCAGCAATAAATCACTTTCTCCCTAAAAGAGGCCATGGCAGCCCACATACAGATGAGCAAACCAAGCTGCTAGAATTCCTTGATGAGAAATGTGTTTTGTTGCTCTGTTTCCTGACAATAACTTGGGTGATGTTCTTGATTTCTCCCTCTGCCTCAATTCCCCAGAACCCACTCATTCTTCTACTCAGGAAAGAACAAGTCATCATTACAGAAGGCTCTGCATCTTGCAATTGCCTTTTGTAAAAAGCACTTTTCCAAAGAAAAACAAGTTTTTGTTGCTGGTTTTCTTTTGAGGCAGGGTCTCTCTTCTGTGTAGTTCTAGCTGTCCTGGAACTCACTATGTAAAACAGGCTGGCCTTGAACTCACAGAGATCCACCTATCTCTGCTTCCTGAGTACTGGGATTAAAGGTGATCACCACTATGCGTGGCCTCAAAGTAAAACAATTTTTAAAGAATGAGTTGATTGTCCAATATGCTGCTGAACAGCTAAAACATATCATCTGCTTCCTGTAGCTTCAGAGGAAGCCTTGAACTTGCTGAGGCAAGCCCCCGATTCTGTTCTGGTTTTTCAATATTACCTTAGATATTCATCCCTCAATTTTAAATTAGTTTATTCATGCCTACCAAAAGACCCTATGAGATTATTCAAATTGTGTCAGCGTCACCATCAGCACCACCACCATCATCATAACTGTTGTCACCTTCATCTTTACTATCAACACCATCACCAACCTCACCACCATCAATACTATCACCACCACCACCACCACCATCACCATCATCACCTTCATCATTACTATCAACACCATCACCACCATCACCACCATCATTGCCACCCTCTTTTGTTCAAAGCCCACACCTATGTCATCTCCCTTTGTGTCCCCTCAGAACTTGTCATAGAGACTGGCATGTGAGTGCTTAGCTAAGGTTCTTTTAAGTAAATGGAATAAATGTCCATGTCCTGCATTTGAATAACATGAAGAAATGAGTTAGATGCTAAACTCTCAAACTGAGTGTTCAAGTTCACATTAAGGATGAGAGAAAAAAAAAATCAAGGCTCCCAAACTTAGTTAGTGATGGTGTTGGGATTTGAGCATGCTCTGGCTGTCTCTGAAGCCTGGCCTTGTCTCCTGAGGAAGTCTAGGGAGAAGGCCCTCTGCTCTGGAGCGTCTGTGTACTGAGGAACAGGAAATCTGGGAGGGCTTCAGAAGGGAACGTGCATGGTAAACTCAAGCAGGCATTTCTAAAGCGGGGCAAGTTGCCCCAGCCACCAATGGAAGGCTGTGTGAGCATTCTTTGTGCTGGAGTTGATAGGAGCGCATCGACCACCCACTATGCACCAGGCACTGCTGGTCCCAGGGGCACCTTGCTGGGCTTGACACACAGCTAGCTGGCCACCGGCTGGGCTCTGGCTCTGGTCTCTGGGGTCCAGGGCTCATGTCCTCATCTGGAATTCAGAACAATGCGATGAAGAGTCCAGCTTTCCAAGACACGTAGTTATGAAAATACAAGAACACAGCTCTCCCAAGCAGCTCCTCTCCGGTGAACTCAGTGGACCTGGGCTGGCGCAAACAGCCCTGCATTCTTACCCCTAGCCAGCGTCCGTGCAGAAGTCCCCTGTGCCCACAGATGAAAGCATCCCCATCCCGGCTTAATTCCGGATGAGTATCCTCCCTCCAAATTATGAGAGGAAATTCAATATTATTTTAGGACTTGCCTTTGCATAATAGCCGAGGAGAGCAGAGAACAATCCAGGGCTTATGTCAAACACAAACAAGCCATTCCCTCGGCTGACAGCCCCAATTCTGCCCAGGAAGGGAGCTGGGCATCAAGTAGCTGTACCTTTCTGGATAGATCAAGAATAGATCATAGCCATGGGAATGCATAGTAGGAGGAGCAAGGGATAGACAGAAAAAAAAAAAAAAAAACAGCACATGCTGGACAGTGTTAGGGATTCTCCTGGACTTGGACAGGGCCCTGACCCTGAGTATAGGATTTGCCTGCTCTGAGGAAGGCAGAGCTGGTCTGCATAGCCCTATTTTCTTGAGCACCTGGCTAAGTCTTTGCTGCAAGCAGCCTGGAAGGAGGTTTGGTTACAGGTGTAGATCTAGAGGACTTGGTGGTAGAGGGAGGGCATGGCTGTGGGCATGGTCTTGGAAGGGGAGGTGGTAGGGGCATGGCCTCTACTGTGGCTCTGTGGTTTCTTGTTCTCAGAAGGGGGTCTGAGCAATGGTCTCTGCAGGTGGAGTGGCTGGCTTCTGGGCAGGGTGTGGCACTGTGAATCCTCCTGGACCCTCAAACTAGAGATTTCCCCTGGCCCCAACTAAAAATCAACCCTTCCTTCCAGGTAAGCAAGACATTCAACACAGGCATCCCTCTGCCCTGTGTGCATCACTGTGGGCCAGCCTGGAATGCACATAAGTGCAAGTGACATTCGAGTTCACCTTGCTCCTTCCTGGAGCTCCTTGGCATGCTTTGGTTTGTAGGATGGAGACAGCACAGGAGGACAGGGGTCACCTGCCACCATTTCTGCCTAGCAGGAGGTAGCCAAGCTATGTGGGGACAACATGGGATTGAAGTCATCCCATAGCCCTCTGCTGGGTGATCCTGGGCAATTCACTTTGCCTTTCTGAGCCCAGAAACCTTCTCTGGAGACAACGCTAACATAATATCAAGTCAAGTTCACAGAACAGCTAGGCCAGCAGTGGCAGAACACGCCTTCAATCCCAGTCAGTACTCAGGAGGCAGATCTCTGAGTTCGAGGCCAGCCTGGTCTACAGAGCAAGTTCCAGGACAGCCAGGGCTACAGAGAGAGACCCTGTCTCTAAAAACAAACAAACAAACAAAAACAAATTCACAGGAGAGTCCTCACAGCCATTCCGGGGTGGTACTCTTCCCACCACCCTGATTCTCAGATGACGAAGCAGGCTCACTCTTGCTGCGCTGGGTAGACATGCACCAAGAGGTGAGAAAGCTTGGTCCCAGGGTCCCAGAGCCATAGCGAAGTAAGGGCAAGCTGCTTGTATTCGTTCCTTTTCTCATTGCTGTGGAAAAAGTACTTGGACAGAGCCACTTAGGGGAGAAAGGGTCTCTTTGGGCTCACAGTTTGAGGGACCATCAGTCACGGTGGGAAAGACTCGATGACAGGATCTTGAGGTAGCTGGTCACATGGCATCCCCAGTCAGGAAGCAGAGTGAGATGAACGCTGGTGCTCAGCTCGTGTTCTCCTTTTGACTCAGTCCAGGACCTCAGCCCAGGGGTGGCTCTGCCTTTCCCTCCCCAGTTAACCCAGCTTAGAACCTCCCTCACAGACAGGCCCAGAGGTTTGTCTCCTAGGCAATTCTAGATCCTGTCAGGATTAGCCATTCACACTCTTCCATCATGTGTCAAAGTGACATCTGTCTGCCCCTGCCATCCAGGGTCCTGGCACTAGCCAGCCTGGGCAGTATGGCTTTGACCATGTGAGCCCTAAGACAAGCCTGTTGCTTTAATTGGCATTGTTTTCCTGTTTCAGAAGCACTGTGATCTCCACAAAGGTTAGAAACTACAGCAGAGCCCAGGCAGGAGAAGTTCACAGTCATCCATTCTGTAACCCAGAAGCTCTTGCCCTCAGCTGATATGCTATGGTGTTCCCACCCCTCCTAGGAGTAAATTTTAGTCTTCATGTTGCCTTTCCATAAAATTAGTGCAGGATTGGGGCACAGTGCAGGAGGAGGACATTTGCCTGGTGAGTAGGATCCCTGGGTTCCATTCCAGTGTAGGAAAAAAATGTAGATACCTCTTGTAATAGCTTTTTACTCACTATTTACTGTGGGGGAAAAAGCCTGGCCTTCATGCTGTTTTCTGGCCGCAGCCTGCTTGTTCATGCCACTCTTCTATGGAAGGTCTCCTGTCCTCAGCCTCCAACTCTGACCTGGTGTCATAAGGAGTTTAGTGGCTGGTCCCCCTCATCACAAAGCTCTATCATCCTCAAAGTGAGTTCAGGAAATGGAGCCACTGGCTCTGAGTGTTCTGGAACATGTGAGGTGTGAATGTTCGCTCTCTAGCCTTAACCAGCCTTGTGGACCTACAGGTGATAAGTCTTCAGTAGTCTGCTAAAGAAAGTAATGTACTGTCATTCAATTCCTAAAAGAGGGTGGATGTCCATGGTGCTGTGGGCTCTGGCATTCCTCACGTGGGCTCTGGCATTCCTCACTCATGTCCCCGTCTGTACTGACTAGCTTCCTTCAGGACTGAGGTGTGTGAGGCCCCAGAACTGCTGTGACAGATCCCTGCACACTAGATTAGTGACATCAACAGGCATGGATCCTCCCTTGGTCTCGAGAGAGGGCTGGGGTCAAGAGTAAGCTCTGCTCAGTTTCTCTGCTTTGTTTCATATGACCCAATGTGACCACAGTCACCTGAAGAGGACCAAGTCTTACCCAAACCAAAGTGGACAGCTCCACAGGACATACCAAGGATACTGCTGACCTCCTGGCACCCTCCTTCTGTCATGGAGAGCCAATGGCTTGCTCAGGGTCACACCTTTCAAAGCCTTAGCCCCAAGCAAGGTATCATAACTCAGGCCTACCCCTGAACTCAGGCCTCCTGCTGATTTTTGTACTTCAGACCCAGAGACCTACAACCCACAGAAGGAGGCACCTACTCTGTAAGTCAGTCTTTCTGATGCCCTGGTTCCACAGGATCCACTGCCCAAAGCTACAGAAGCCGTCCCTGGGCACAGCCAATGGTGCCTTCCCTAAACAGCCTCCTTCCTGCATGTGGCCCCCTGCAGCTCCTGTCATGCATGTCTGCACAGTGAAGTATTCAGTCTCCTGTTTAAAATAAACAAAACCCCCAAACCAT
>CABHPP010120029.1:12837-33473 GCA_902168425.1 Peromyscus attwateri | reverse complement strand
CATTTTTGTTACACATGTTCTTCTGAACCTTGCTTTTCTCCTTTAATAACATTAATACGTGCAGGTGAGATAGTTCAGCAGGTAACAGCACTGGCTGCCAAGCCCTGGACCCCACATAATAGAAAGATCTGTTTCTTATATGTTTTTACCCTCTGATCTACACACACACACACACACACACACACATTTAAAAACTTTGAGCCATGATCTCACTATGTAGCCCTGGCTGGCCTGGAACTCACTGTCTTAGTTAAGGTTTCTATCGATATGATAAAAAAAACACCACGACCAAAAGCAACTTGTGGAGGAAAAAGTTTTTGTTGTTTGTTTGATGGGTTTTTTTTTTTTTTTTTTGAGACAGGGTTTCTCTGTGTAACCTTGGTTGTCCTGGAACTCACTCTGTAGACCAGGCTGACCTCAGACTCACAGAGATCCACCTGGCTCTGCCTCCTGAGTGCTGGGATGCCACCACCGCCCAGTGAGAAAAAGGTTTATTTCAGCTTACAGTTTCAAGTCATAGTTCATCTTTAAAGAAGCCAAGGCAGGAACTCAAGGCAGGAATCGAAGCACAGGCCACAGAGGAACACTACTTGCTGGCTTGTTCCTCATGACTTGCTCAACCTGCTTTCTTACACAACTCAGGAACACCTGCCCAGATGAGCTGGGCCCTCCTGTACCAATAATTAATAAACAAAATGCCCCACAATTTTGCCTAAAGTCCAATCTTATGGAAGCATTTTCTCATGATTTTTCTCTTCTCAGATATATCTAGGTTTGTGTCGAGTTCACAAAAACAACCAGTACACTCACTATGTAAACCAAGCCAGCCTGGAAGTCACAGAGATCTACCTGTCTTTGCCTCTTGAGTCCTGGAATTAAAACAGTGAGCCACTATACCCAGTCAAATGACTGTTTTTACATTTATCTATTATGTAGTGTGTGCATATGTTTGTACATGTGTGTACATATGTGTACTGCCACAGAGCCAGTGTGGAGGTCAGAGGACAGTTTTTAAGAGTCAGTTCTCTCCTTCCACAATGTGAGTTTTGTGTAGTTGGAATTTTCTTTGGGCCAACAACCAGCTCCCAAATAAAGACATAGAGACACCTTATCAATTATGAATGCTGGCCTTAGCTTGTTCCACTAGCTCTTCTAATTTAATTTAACCTGTTCCTATTCATTTACGTTTTGCCTTGGGGCTCTTTACCTCTCTTTCATTCTGTATGTCCTACTTTCCTGCTTCCTCCACGTCTGGCTAGCTGGCCCCTGGCATTTCCCTGACATCTCTTTTTCTTTCTTCTCTGAGCCTAAATTCCTCCTCCTACTTTCTCTCCCTGCCGGGAAGTTCTGCCTATACTTCCTCCCTCACTATTGGCCATTATGCTTTTTATTAGGTCAATCAGGTGCCTTAGGCAAGTAAGGTAAAAACAGTAGTAACAAATCTTTACATAGTTAAACAAATATTCTGCAACAGTTTTGAGGTCTGAACTCAAGGCTTGGTGGCAAGTGTCTATGCCTGATAAGGTCGTAAAAGGTTTTTTAATTAAAACACACACACACAAACATACATACACCTTGGGAGGGCAGAGATGATGCACAATAAAAGACCACTTACCTAGCATGAGTAAGATCCTGGGTTTGAACTTCGGCATTGTTGATAATAATAATGATAATAACTTTAAAGATCCCTACACATCCATAGAGTTGCACTGATCTCAACACCAGTGGGTTATCTCATTATAGCTCAACATTTCCATTATTTCTGCTCTTTTTCTCTTATTAAAAATGTCCAGCCTGGCTAGGTGGTGGTGGCACATTTCTTTAATCCCAGCACTTGGGAGGCAGAGACAGGTGGATCTCTGAATTCAAGGCCAATGTGGAATACACAAAGAGATGCTGCCTTAAAAAAACATCAAACAAACAACCAAAAAAAAGTGGGGCCTGGAGAGATGGCTCACTGGTTAAGAACACTTGTTGCTCTTGCACAGGACCTGGGTTCAATTCCCAGTACTCACATGATGGCTCACAACCATCCTAGCTCCAGTTCCAGGGGATCCATTGCCCTCTTCTGACCTCCATTGGCACCAGGTCACACTTGGTGCACAGACATACACGCGGGGAAAAAAGTATTCATATACAAAAATTTAAATAAAAATTTAAAAAGCTACAGTGTCATGTATTATTAAAAGCACATGCTTTTAATTCCTCTCACTTGGAAGGCAAAGACAGGCAGATCTCTGTGAGTTCAAGGTCAACCAGGACTACATAGTGAAACTGTGGCTCAAAAAAATAAAAACAAAAAACAAAAAGCAAACAAAAAAATGTTACAGTGACGGACCTAGTCCATGTCTTTTGCACATTGATCCCTTCATCTGTTTATGTTCAACAGAATTTTTTAAAGGCAGAATCTTGCCGTATAGCCCAGGCTAGCCTGGAATTCACAACCCTCTGTCTTAACCTTCTGGTTACTGGGGTTATAAGCACACACCTCTCTGTCTAGCCTACTGGCTATTCATTGAGCACCAACTGTATGTTGTGCAGCTTTGCAGGTGTCTGAGCTGGCACAGAGGGACACCAAAGGCCCTTCCTAGAGGAAGAAACCTTCTCATGTGCACATTGGAGTAGATCTTTGGGATACATTCCTGGAGTCCAAAGGCCAAATCAAAGTGCGTGCATTCTTAGAATTTGGTAATTAAGCCTACACTCTTCCTGTACTGTGTCAATGCATTCTCACAACCTGTGCATGCCTGTTACCATGCATTTCCTATCAGCTGATACCAAATGTCTTGGTCTTTGCCACATGTTACAAAACAATTCCCCTCCCCCTTTTTTTTTTCTTCCAGTTTTTCAAGACAGGGTTTCCCTGTGTAACTGTGACTGTCTCGGAACTCTGTAGACCAAGCAAGCCTCGAACTCAGAGATCTACCTGCCCCTGCCTCCTGAGTGCTGGAATTAAAGTTGTGCACCAACATATCCAGCCATTTGTACGTTTTTGTGTTGCTGCTGTTGTTTTGAAGCAGGGTCTCCTGTGGTCTAGGCTGGCCTCCAACTCCATGTGTACCTGAGGATGACCTTGACCTGGTGTTTCTCTGGCTTTGGTTGTATATGTGTGTATTCCCACTTTGTATTTGGGTGAATGTGCATTTGTGTGGGTTTCCTAGGTGGAGGTTAAGAAGTCAAGCTGACATGGCTCTCCGCCTTTGTTGCTATGGTTTTGTTTTGTGACAGGGTCTCTCACTGAACGTGGGGGCTCACTGATTGGCTAGGCTGTCTGGCCAGTGAGCCCTAATGACACGACTGTCTCTGTCTCCCCAGTGATGAGATTACTTTTAATGCTGGAGATCCAAACTCAGGTCGTCATGCTTTCACAGAGACTTCTTACTCAACCCCCAACTGTCCTTTCAGTTTGCATTTCTTTTACCATGAGTAAGGGTTAAATATCTTTCCATAGGTTTAAAAGCAATTGTCAGGTCCTCTTCCACCAACGTGCTGATAAGTGCACATAATTCTGTTCAATGGTGGATCTTTTTCCTGTTGGTTTGTGGATTCTCTTTATCTATTAAGGAAGATAACCCTTTGCCTGTGGTACGGTGGCTAATCCTTTTTTCCTAGTTTGCCATCTGTTTTTGATTCTTATGGTTTTTTGTTTGTTTTTGTTTTTTGTTTTTGTTTTTGTTTTTTGAGAGAGAGTTTCTCTGTGTAGTTTTGGTGCCTGTCCTGGAACTCGCTCTGTAGATCAGGCTGGCCTCAAACTCACAGAGATCCACCTGCCTCTGCCTCCCAAGTGCTGGGATTAAAGACATGCACCACCACTGCCCGGCCAGTTATGATTTTTTTTTAAAGTGGGTTTTTGAAATGGCAAATAAAAAATTAAAGGAATTCTGATCTTTCTTGGCTTTGCTTCTCTATGGTGCTGGACTTAAAAGAGACATAGGCTGAGATCACATGATCTTTGGTTCCATTAATAGAAGCACAGGTTCTATGTAAAGGAGAATAATGGTCCTGCCCTGTTCTGTGTCCCATCCAAAGAGCAGCACACAGAGGAGGGTGACCACGTGACAGAGGAGGGTGACCACATGGCGACTGGGCTTCGAGTCAAGTCCCGTGAGTAGCAGCAGTGGGCTGGTATCATCGAAGCTGGATCCGATCTGTGTATGAGAGGCCAGATCTCACGGCACAGACCCTGTGCCTGAGATGGAGTGTGTCAGAGAGCGGGACTCTTCAGCAGAGCTGTCTGAAGGCAGAGTGCCTTGCTCTGGTAAGGAGTCCCATCTTCAAAGAGGTTCGAACCACACCTGGGGGGTCACCTACCAGAGACCAGGTACCTCTCACAACTCCTTCTACCCCCGGAGCCTGCCATGGACAAGACTACAAAGAACCTTTTAAATGAATCTTCTCTTTGCAGGTGAAGAGCAGGTCATGGGAAACTATTCACTGAGGCCTGTGGGGTCTCAGACTCTTCAACACATAGGACCTGGTTAAAAGGATGGAGACCAGAGTGGTTGACTGTTCGCCTAAGGATCCACAGCAGACTCTAAATCTCAGATTCCTTCTGCTGAACCTCCTGCCCCTGTTGAGTGATTAAATGTGTTTGTTGCCTGACTCTGGGCAATCCCCCTACAGTTGTATAGAAAGGCCAATAACAGAATACTCTATTAAAAGCAATACACAAGGCACCATGGGAACACGGGTGGAACAGTGGATTCTGCTAGAGAGGGGAATCCGGGAAAACTTCTCAGAGGATGTAGCATCTATGCAAGGACACAAAGCAAGTACAGAGCAAAACAAAACAAAAAACCACAGGGCAGAAGAAGGTGGTGGCTGTGCTTGGCCTCTGGGTGTGTATTGAGCAGCAAGGGTCACCTCTAAGAGATGAATGCATCATAGACCAACAAAGGAGATGGAAGAGTCACTCACAGATTGTCCCAGAGTATGGGAGCCACTATAACACCTGCCCACAGGACAGAAGCAGCATGCTCTCCTTCAGGAACAAAGTGAGAATCTGGAAAATCTCCCAGAGAAGTGCAGCCTGGAATTATAATTTTAATTGCTTCATTGGTTGATATTTGGATTTTTGAGACCAAGTTCTTGTATTGAGAGATTTTTATTTTATTTATTCTGGCTGGTCTGGAATTCCCAATGTAGACGAGGCTGGCCTCAAACTCATAGAAGCCCTCCTGCCTTTGTAACTTAAGTGCTGGGATTAAAGGCTGCATGCTCAACTGGTAGATATTTTTGACATTTACTTAGTTACCTGGTTGTTTTTTTCTACTTAACGTATGCGTCTATGCGATGTGAGTGGGTGAGCATGCCACAGTGAGGGGATGTGGGGAAGTCAGAGGCTGTTTTTCAGGAATCCGTTCTTTCCTTCCACCATGAGGGTTCCGAGAACTGAACGGACATCATCACGTTTGGCTTCAAGTGCCTTAACACGGTAAGCCATCTCCATAGCCTGAATTTTTTTCCCCTTGAGACAGGGTCTCTGTAGTCTAGGCTGGCCTCAAACTCGCTATGTAGCCAAGGATGACCTTGTTCTCCCATCCCTCTACCTCTCCAGTACTGGAATTACAGGTGTGTGTCACCACGCCCCCTTTATGTGGTGCTGTGGATTGAACCCAGAGATTTGTGTATGCTACTCAAGGACTTTACCAACTAAGCTGTATCCTCAGTCAGTCCTGAGACAGGATGTTTAGCACATAGCCAGGGCCCACCATGAACTTGTTATGTAGCCTACAGTGGCCTTGACCATGTGCTTTTTATGATTCTGTCTCCCCAGTGCTGAGATGGCAGGTATATGCCACTATGCCTGGCTTAGCCTTGGATTTTCAGAAGAGAAACAAAAGATTTCCAGGTTGGCCGTAAAGCAGTTGGGAAAAGGAAAAGCATTCATAGTCAAGGGAATATTGTGTGCAAAGTTTCTGAGCTGTGCATGGCTGTCCTGTCTTCAGACACCCACAGCAGATATGAAGACCCCTGTAGGAGGTGTTGGGGGACAGGCATCAGGCTGGAGGAGGAGGGACTGACAGGCTTTGGGGCAGGCCCTAGCAGGTTTCCAGATGGAGTGGGAAACAGCCTTGGTGTGCACTGGGACTTAGCAGGCTTGGCGACCTTCCCTTCAAAGCTGGGCCCCAGATTGAGAGCCGGAGGAGAGAAGTGTGAGGCGTCAACTGCCAGCTCTTCCCGCTGTGCCGGCTGCTGAGCTGGGAGTCTCCTCTGCTCTCCTGTCCATGGCTGCGACCCCGACTAATCCAGCCTCCTGGCCCATCTGACACACACTTCCACTTAACATTTTGTTAGCGACTCTATAAACGAGCTCTCCCTGACCTTCAATCCCTGGCTAATTGCTGGTTTCATGTACAAGACTAGCTTAATTTTACGTGATAATTACCTGAGAGGGGTGATACATATGGCATTGCATGTTGGAAATGTCAGGCCTGGAAACCTACCAAGTGGCCGCAGTCGGGGGCCATGTGGGGAGAGGAGAATGCCTCAAGCAGACAAAGTTCTGGAGCCTCGGAGTCCTCGGCTAGCACAGAACATCCAGGGATGCAGGCGAGAGGAGCAGACCACGGATTTCTCTGCCACCCATGCACACCTCAAAGGACCAGGTCAAAGGCATGGCTCCAATACATTCTTGGTCATTCCTTTTGTCAAGTCCCCACTATGTGCCAGGCAATGTGCATACACTTGCACTGCTTATGAACCCCACCCAACTCAGGGAGTCTGAACGCACATAGCATGTTTTAGTTAAAGTTATTAAAGAGAATGAATAAGAAAAGCCTGAATGTTAAGTGGCGTACAGCTGACAGCAGAGTCCACTTCAATACAAAAGTGCCACCGAGGGGCTAGGGACACAGTTCAGTCAGTAGGGTGCTTGCCAAGCATGCACAATGCCCTGGTGTGGTGTTTGAATATGAATACTCCTCCCTCCCCATTGGCTCATATGTTTGAATCCTTGGTCCTCAGTTGGTGGAACTGTTTGGGAAGGATTAGGAGGTGTGACCTTGTTGGAGGAGGTGTGTTACTGGGGGCAGGCTTTGGGGTTTCAAAAGATTCAGGCCATTCCAGTGTGCTCTCTGCCTCCTGTTTGTGGTTTGAGATGTGAGCTCTCAGTCATTCCTGCCACCATGCCATCATGGACTCTAACCCTCTGGAACCGTAAGCCCAATTAAATGCTTCCTTTTATAAGGTGCCTTGTCATGGTGTTTTACCACAGCAATAAAAAATTAACTAATACATCTGGGTTCAATACTCAGCACTTTGTAAATTAAGCCTAGTGGTACATACCTATTATCCCAGAACTCAAGAGGATCAGAAGTTCAAGGTTATCCTTGACTACATAGTCCATTCAAGGCTAGCCTGAGCTACATGAGATTCTTTCTCAAAAGAAGTTATCACTGAGCATGGTGGCACTCAGAAGGCTGAGATAGGAGGATTAGGAGTTCAAGACCATGGTGAGCTACACAGGAAGATTCAGTCTCAGAAAAAAAGAGAAAAAAATGCCATCAGACACAAAAGGACTAATTTCTATGACATCTAGTAGAGTCAGTTCTTGGAGACAGAAAGTTTTACAGTACAAGCAAGGACTGGGGGAAGGAATGAGGAGAGCTCATTGGCATGATGAGAACATTCTGGAGATGACTGCATGAGTTGAGTATGCTTGATGCCACTAAACTGTATGCTTAAGATGGCCAAAGTGGTAAAGTTTATTGTACATGTTTTACCATTGTGATTTGTTGTTGTTGTTGTTTTTAAACAGACTCTTATGTAGCCCAAGTTAGCCTCAAACTCCCTGTGTAATTGAGGATGACCTTTAACTCCTGATCCTTCTACCTCTACCATTCAAGTGCTGGGGTTGCATGTGTACCATCATGCCTAGCTTACAACAATGTTTTAAGATTTATTTTTATTTTTTATGTATGTGTGTTTGCCTATTTGAGTTTATGTGTACCACATGCATGCAGGAGCCCACTGAGGCCAGAGGATGGCATTGAACCCACTGAACTGAAGTCACAAGCAGTTGTGAACTGCTGTGTGGGTGCTGGGAACCCACCCTAGGTTCTCTGCATAAACAAAAATTATTCTTAACCACTGAGCCATCTCTCCATCCCCACTACAGTTTTTTTTAAATGTCTTTAGAGATGCAATGCAAAGCACAGGCAGAACACAACCATTCAATTACTGAGAGACAGAGAACAGCAGAAGGTGCCCAGAGTGGCAGGGATTTTGGACTGTTGTTCCCTCAGCTAGGGGAACAAGAATAGGGGCCAATGGAGTTCATCCTTCTGATACACCATAGATTCCAAAGAGCTCAGAGGAATTCTGTGCAGCGAGGAAGGCAGGGGACCAGGAGAGCTTGGGATGATGCTTTGTAAAGGAGTCACGGCACAAGCTTGAAGGGCAGCTGGCACCTGAACAGGTGAGATGGATGGAGGAGACAGTGCAGAAACTGCCTCAGTCTTCCCTAAAATGGTTGGGAATAGAAGGAGATGTTTGTAAGAATGGAAGATCTGGAGCTGTGGGCATAGCTCAGTTTAGGCATCATGCTTTGCCTGCCCTTCGGGAAGACCTGGATTCAACCTATCACTCTGAATAAACTGGGTGTGGTGGGACATGCCCGGAAGCCTAGCACTTGGCAGAAGATCAAGGTCATCCTCATCTACAAAGTGAGTTCTATGCCTACATTTCTAGGATTACTTGGATTATAAAAAGTAACTTCATTACTGGGGGAGGGGGTGTATGCCTTTAGTCCCAGCACTCAGGAGGCAGAGGCAGGCAGATCTCTGGGATCAAGGCCAGCCTGGTCTACAGAGCTAGTTCCAGAACAGCAAGGGCTACACAAAGAAACCCTGTCTCAAAAAAAAAAAAAACAAAGTGAGTTCTAGGCCAGTCTTGGGTATATGAGACCCTGTAAACAAAGCGAGTTCTAGGCCAGCCTGGGCTACATGAGACCCTTTAAACAAAGTGAGTGCTAGGCCAGCCTTGGCTACATGAGACCCTGTAAACAAAGTGAGTTCTAGGCCAGTCTGGGCTACATGAGACCCTGTAAACAAAGTGAGTGCTAAGCCAGCCTGGGCTACATGAGATCCTGTCTCAGAAAACAAAACAAGGGCAGGTGAGATGGCTTGAGTTTGATCCCTGAATCCCACACGGTAGAAAGAAAGAGTCAACTCCCGAAACTTGTCCTCTGGCCTCCACACATGCACTGGGGCACCTCCAACCCCATGTATACAAAATAAATACAAATTTTGAAAGAAAAGAAAATAATGGAATCCCTATTGTTCCCCCAGCATTTCCAGTGTCTGGAATTATACTCGGCATGAAGGTGAGTAAATACAATCCGGTATGTCTATCGCCTGCCCTGCAGAGGGATTGCTCAGTTTGTTTTCTTCATCATTCAGAGATCAGAGCAAGGCAGGCAGAACCAGGTCCCTGTGGCAGTAGGACCAGAGAGTTTATGTTAAGGAGAAAGGAGGTACCTGGCTGTGTAGAGGCCCCAGCCATGAGACACTCATGTACACACACACACACACACACACACACACACCCTCGTGCAAACCCACTAACTACAGGACCCAGTAAGAAAGACAATCCCAGACTAAAGCAAATTCCACAAGCCCCCTTCGCCTCCTCATCCATAGAATTGTGGACTCTTGAGCTGTGTTGGAGTAAATTACGGCTTAATGAGATTTCAATTAACAAAAACAAATTAAAATCACTTTGGTAATTAAACTGCTGCGAACCTCGCCAACAGTTCTCTCTCAGACCTCGGATTTCCATGGGGAGGGGAGATGGAGGACCCAGTGCAGGGCAGCTAGTTGTCTCAGAGGAGGGCATCTCAGGAGCCAAGAAGAAGCTACCTAGGAGCCAGGGCTTCTGGGAGCCAAGGGATACACGCAGGTGGACGGTTGCAGTATAAGCCTGCGAAGTGGGCTCAGAACTGAAACTCCAAGAGTGGCCCTGCCACCGGGCAGCTGTGTGAAGGAAGGCACGTTAATTAACCTGCCTGAGCCTCAGAGACTCCATCTGTGAAATGGGGATAATGGTGCCCATGTCATTTAAGTGCATGAATGCATAGGGCAGGTTCAGAAAAGTGCCTGTCCCACCTCGGGGGTTTCTCACGTGGGGAATTTCCCAGCACCCTCAGCATTGCTGTTTTCAGTGCTCTGAATGAACCCTAAGCCCCTCTGGGGCAATGTTGTCCCTCCGAGTTAGATGAATGAGGGTTCCCCACAGACATCTCTTGGAGGCGAGGTTTCTCCAGGTTCCAGCCTACCCAGGTCCTCATCTCTTTCCATCAAAGCCTAAGCACTGTAAGACCTTTCTCGTCTCATGCCCCAGGGGGAACAAATCCCTGGATTCGTAAGGATCCACAGCCTCCCACACACCTGGAAAGTTAAGGCCTGCTTGGCTTCACTGGGTTTAGTCCACCAAGGAGGAAACCCATGTCATGACTTAGCTGGTGTCTGAGAGAGGACGCCTGAGTCTGGCAGCGGGACAGAGGGCTCCTTCATGTTCTCTGCTGACACAACTATTTCTGAAGGGCAGGTCAGCCACATGCCGCAGCAAAGCTATCCAATGACCCGTTCCCTTTGCTCTGACAGTTCTCCCTCTGGGAATGACTCCCAAGGAATTGATCCAAGATGTATGCAAGGTTGAGAGTGCAAGAATGTGCATCCCAGCATTATTTGTTATAGCGACACACTGGAAGCAATCTAAAAGTTAAACAGCCAGGTGAGGCATATCACAGGGCATCTGTTTTCGGGAACACTCTGGAACCTATGAAAGCATGCGTGTTTGCAAGAGGGACTGCCAGTGTATTTTTCTGGATGCTTCTAGAGGGTTGGTGCCGCTTGCAGCTTTGACAGCTTCAGAAACACAAGCGTTACCAGCTTTCCAAAATGTCATTTGGAGCTGGGCATGGTGGCGTGTGCCTGCAATCCCAGCAGAGGCAGGCATATCTCTGAGTTTGAGGCCAGTCTGGTCTACACGGCAATTTTTAAACCAACCAAAGCTATACCCATCATTAAAAAGGAGGAGGAAGCAGAGGAGGAGAAGGAGGAAAAACAGAATCAGCAGCCACCATTTGGAGCTATCTATGGTGCCTCATGCCTCTAATCCCTGCATCCAGGAGGTGCAGGAGAAAGAGCAGAACTTCCAGGCCAGTCTTTTCTATACAGAGAGTTCTAGGCCTGCCAAGGCTGAATAGGGAGACTTTGTCTCAACAAAACAAAAACAGACAAATAAAAAACCCGACCACATTTATAGAAAGGAGTTGGAGAGATGGCTCAGTGGTTAAGAGCACTTGTTGTTCTTGCAGAGGACCCAGGTTCTGTTCCCAGCACCCACATGGTGGCTCACGACATCTTTTTAACTCCAGTTTCAGGGGATCTGACACCCTCTTCTGACCTCCACAGGTACACATATAGTGCACATACATAGACGCAGACAAAACACTTATACACATGAAGTTTAAAGGCTTTTACACATAGTTATTTATTTCTCTTACATATTTTATCATGTGGTTCTTAACACTTTTTTATTATTTTTATTTTATGTGTATGTATGGGTGTCTTGCCTGCATGTATGTCTGTGTACCATGTGCGTGTCTGGTGCCTGTGGGGTCCAGAAGAGGACATAGAATCCTCTGGAACTGAAGTTACAGGTGGTTATGTGATGCCATGTGGTGGTGGAATCAAACCTGGGTCCTCTGGAAAAGCAGCCAGTGATCTTAACCACTGATCCATCTCTCTATACCCATATCTTGTGAATTTTTAATAGCAAAATTTTAGGGGTTGAGGGTGTAGCTCAGTGGTCGAGTGCTTGCCTAACATGTATAAAGCATTGGATCCAATTTTCTACACTATCAAAAACCAAAAACTAAACTAAAATTTTATTCTTTTTCCCTGGTACTGGGACTTCAGCTCAGAGCCTCATGCCTGCTGCTGGGTAAGCGCTCTACTGCTGACCTAGATGTCCAGCCCAAGTTTTGATTTTTTAAAATATCTTATTTTTATTTTTAATTATGTGTATGTGTGTGTGTGTATGTGCATGTGAGTGCAGGTACCCAGAAGAGGGAGTTGGATCACCTGGAATTGCAATTACAGGCAGTTGTGAGCTACCCAGTATGGATGGTGGGAATCAAACTCGGGTCTTCTGTAAGAGCAGTATGAACGGTTAACTTCTAAAACATTTCTCCAGCTCCTGGAGTTTTAATTTTTGAATCACTGTTTGCTGCCTTCATTAGAGAGACTGGCACAGGAAACCAAAGATTTAACATTTAAAATTCACAAAACTGAATGTAGAACAAATCTAAATAAAGTTTGAAAATAATCTCTTTACTTTTCAAGTTTGTAGCACTTAGACTTTTCAAATTGTTAAAGTAAAAACATGAAGCCTCTCGAAAACCTGAATGTGTATTTGTAAGTTTTACCAACAGGTGAATGTACATCACTTACGTCCACACACACCACAGATGTTGCTTTTCTCCACAGTGCAAGAAATCAAGGCGTGGCTGGATGGTGGTGGCACATGACTTTAATCCCAGCACTAGGGAGGCAGAGGCAGGAGGATCTCTCTGAGTTCAAGGCCAGCCTGGTCTACAGAGTGAGTTCCAGGACAGAAGGGGCTGTTACACAGAAAAACCCTGTCTTGAAAAACCAAGAAAAGAAAAAAGAAAAAAAAAGAATGAAAGAAATCAAGGCATTTTAAATCTCATGTATGTCTTCATTTACGCAGCAAGTACTTTTTGTGCCCATGGAGAACTGAAATGAATAGACAGGTGGAATCCTGCCTTAGGGAACTTGCTGCTGTTGATAAAGTAGATGATGTAAACTCTGGAAGAGAGAAGGTCCAATGATGACTATGGAGGCAGGAGGAGCCCTGGACAGGGCACCTGGGAGGCTGTTTGAGAGGAGGCGACCAGGGAGGAAACTAATCTCAAGAGTCCATAGCCAGATAGTAGCAGAAGCAGAAGCAACCCTAAAAGCCTGGCTCCTAGGCAATGATTTTTTTCTTTTAAATTTTTAGTACTAGGAGTAAACATAGGGCCTCCCACGTGTTAGACATATGCCTTATCTCTAGGTCCCCCCTCAGCCCTGGTTTGTTTGTTTGTTTGTTTTAAGACATAGTCTCATTGTTTTGATAACCTGGAACTTGCTATGTAGACCAGATTGGCCTCAAACTCATAAAGATTTGCCTGCCTCTGCAGCCCAAATGCTAGGATTAAAGGTGTGCACCGCCACCACGCCTAGCTGATTTTTTTAACCCAATACCAATACCCTGGGAAATTGGAAGAGCATCTCAATCTTAAGTAATAATGTATCCCCCAAGGATCTATGGAGCTGCCTGATGGGGGTGTTCCTACTTTCCCCTTCCATGCGTGCCTGATGGAGGAAGTTTGGTATATTCAAACATGCACCCCCTCCCAGTTGGGCAGGATGAATGGGAAACCCACTATCTACCACCTCTGGAGGGGGTGCCCTCCCCTGATCACCTTCTTCATGATAGAATTCCAGGCTATCTCAGGATGACAACCGCTGTCTCGGAGCGAGATGGTCAAGGGCAGAAGAGCTCAACCCTGGAACCTTGCAATCTTCTCCCCCAGCTCCCTGAACAGGGCTGATCTTGCAGGACCCTCCCTACCTCTGCACAGCCCTTTGCACTGAGTGGGGAAAGGCAGGCAGGGCAGGGGGCCACCTCTAGGCAGCCAGTTGGGGTGAGGGCTGCTGGGGCTGTGTGTTTGTGTCGCTGGTGCCCCATGAGATGCAGCGTCCTTGCCCCCTCCAGACTCCATGTATCATGTTTTGTGCTGACTTCAGACACAACCCAGGGAGGAGGAGGACACAGAGTTGTACTTTCCAAGTCGCTGGCAACCCTTAATCAATGTTAATTGGCTCTAATTAGCATATGTTAATTAATGATATTTACTACAAATTAAAGGTATGAGTGCTCCCAGAGGGTTTCCTGTTCATCCAATTAGTGCCAATTAGTTGCAATTAACACGTGTAAATGAGATTCCATTGAACCCAAAACAAACAGTACAGAATCTCTGGATTCCCTCTCGCACCTTTTCACTCTGCCAGGGGAGCTGCGGTGTGGAGGGCCAGGGATGAGGGACTGGGAGCAGCGAGGGCTGACCTTCCACAAGACTGGATCCTCCAGACCCCAGGGGTGAAAGACCAGAGTGGAGAGCAAGAGCACAAGAAGGCCACGCAACCCTCTGGCATGCTTGCTTGCCTCTAGTTGCCTAGAGAAAGGTCTCAAAAAAGGGTCCTGGCCTGGGCATGCTCTTGAGATCTGGGGGCCATCCCATGGTCATTTCCGGGCCTCCCAGGCCTCAATCCAGTGTCTAGTCCGAGGTAGGAGTTCAGTAAAAATTGGGTTAAAAGCTGGTTCCTGAAGCAGGGGGTGTAAATCATAGGTTGAGTGTCCACCTTGTGTATACGAAGTTCCATTTCTAGCACCTCAAAAAATGCCAGAGGGAGTCATTCAGTGTTCCCTAGGTCATCCCAGGAGGTTATCCAAAGAGCAGGACAACACTTATGCCTACGACATTTTTTAATGTCATTGACTTCTACTACATTTATTTCTTTATTGTTTGTGGATGGGTATGTTCCTCCCCTGGTGAGAATAGAGGTTAGAGGACAATGTACAGGAGTCCGTTCTCTCCTTCCAGTATGTGGGTCCTGGGGATCAAGCTGAGGTCATCAGGCCCGGTAGCAAGCACCTTTACCCAGTGAGCCGTCTCAACGGCCTCTTCTAAAATAATTTGAATATAATCTGTATATACCAACAAAGGTTTCACCTCACTGTTAGTGTGCCCATTTCTTAACTTTAGTTCTTCTTTATTCCACGACTCTCCGAGGCCCAAACCTCTGCCATGCTGGTATCTGGGAAGAGAAACAGCCAGAGCCAGGCATGGCAGTGCATGCCTGAAATCCCAGCACTCCAAAGGCTGAGGCAGAGATGGCATGGTGAGTTCCAGGCAGCCTGCGCTGCATAATGTGACCACGTGTCAATGAAAGAAGAAAAGAAAAAGAAACAGCCAGGTGGGACTAGCATGGATCACAAAGTGCTCCCTGAAATGCACACTGCACGAAACCTTCTGTGACACTATGACAGAAGATCTAGGGCTGGTGAGATGGCTCAGCTGATTAAAAACAAAAAACTGTTTCCCCAGAACCCCCAGGAGAAGGGGAGAACTGACTCCCAAAGTTATCATCTGATCCCTACATGTACACCATGACATTACATGTATGTGCACATGCACACACGCGCACACACACACACACAATAATTTTTAAAAGCCAACAAACCTTTAAAAGAAAAAAAAAAAGCCAGATATAGTAGTGTACATCTTTGATCCCAGCTCTCAGGAGGCAGAGACAGGTGGATTTCTGAGTTCGAGGCCAACCTGGTATACACAATGAGTTCCAGGACAGCCAAGGCTACACAGAGAAACCCTGTCTCGAAAAAATGAAACAAAACAACCCCTGCCCCACCTCAAAAAGAAAGAAGGAAAGAAAAAGAAAGAAAGAAAGAAAGAAAGGAAGGAAGGAAGGAAGGAAGGAAGGAAGGAAGAAAAAGAAAGAAAGAAAAGAGGAGAGAAGAGAAGAGAAGAGAAGAGAAGAGAAGAGAAGAGAAGAGAAGAGAAGAAAAGAAAAGAACAATTCCAGAGCAAACACAAGGTAGAAGATAAGCTTTGAAAGGCCCAGCATGGTGGAGGCCAGCCTGGTCTATAGAGAGTTCCTGGCCAGCCAAGGCTACACAGAGAAACCTTGTCTCAAAAAAAAAAACAAAAGAAAACTCCCAGTCACCCACCCAGTTTCTTGCTTACTCTCAACTCACTTTTCTACACCAAAATTTCTGTTAAGGTTGATGTTTGTTATTTGGGAACACTTATTGTTGACTGGGTGTCAGGAGCTGGCTTAGGGGTACAGTCAGTTCATCTGTGTCCTTGTAGGGCTCATATTTCAATGTGTATTCTTACCTTCCTAGGTGACATCTCTGTGCAGACAGGGAGACCTGGGTTCGTTCTCCAGTTCTCTGTCTCAACAGCTGTCTTTCTGGACCTTAGTCTATTTATCTATAACATGAATATAATACTTACCATGGTGTGTGTGTAGATGTGGGGGTACACCTGTAGAGATCAGAGGTAGACATCATGTATCTTCCTCCCTTGCTCGCCACCTTTTTATGTTTGGTTGGTTTTTTGTTTGTTTGTTTGTTTTGAGATAGGATCACACTATATAACTCTGGCTGTCCTGGAACACACTGTGTCGACCAAGCTGGCCTCAAACTCCAAGAGATCTGCCTGCCTCTGTCTCCTGAGTGCTGGAATTAAAGCATGTATTAGGGGCTGGAGAGATGGCTCAGTGTTTAAGAGCACTGACTGCTCTTGCAGAGGACCAGGGTTCAATTCCCAGCACCCATAAATGGTCTGGAACTCTAGTTCCAGGGAATCTGAAACCCTCTACTGGCCATGACCATCAGAATTGTGCCATAGTACACAGAGAGATATGCATGCAAAATACTTGTTTTCATTATAAAAATAAGTAAAGGTGTGGGCTTCCTTCTTATTTTTTCTAAGAAGTGCATGCGTGTGTGTGTGTGTGTGTGTGTGTGTGTGTGTGTGTGTGTGTGTGTATGTGTATGTGTGTGTACATAAGTGCAGAGGCAAAAGGTGTTGGATTTTGCTGGAGCTGGAGTTAACAGACTGAATGCTGGGACCCAAACTTAGGTCCTCAGCAAGAGCAGTATATGCTTTTAATTGCTGAGTATTCTCTCCAGCCCTGCCTTATCTTTTAGGACAAAGTCTCTCACTTAACTGAGAGCTCACCAATTGACTAGGCCGGCTAGTCAATGATCAGCCTGTCTCTACCCTCCTGTGGCCTCCCATACCCTGCTCTTAAGTGGGCTCTGGGGATGTGAACTCAGGTCCTGCGCTTGTGTGCACTTTACCAACTGAACCACATCTGTAGCACCTGAGTCATGTTATTGGAAAGAATAGGCTTCCTCCTTGTTCCACTCTTCAGAGGGCCAAAATCTGGAGTCAGAACTAGGGATGCAGCTCAGTGTAGAGTGAGTACTTGTCCTGCATGCATGGGTGCTGGCTTCAACCCCCAACACAAACAAGAAAAAGGAAAGAAAAATGGAAAGTAAAGCTTAGCTACTAAGAAAGGTGGGAAAGAGGGGAGCAAACACCAGAAGCTCAGCCTGGGCCCACAAATGAAATCTGATTAAGTTGTCCTCTCTATATCGGGTTCAGCCATCCAGGCTGGCCACAACCCTTCCCATCGGGGCAGAACTTCACAGCTTTTGTTTTTTGAAACAGCTATATACACCAGGCTGGCCTCAAATGCACCCCCCTGTCTCCCTCAGCTTCCCAAGTGCAGGGATTGCAGTGTGAGTTTCCACACTGGGCTTCGTCACAGTTTTACAGCACTATCAGCATCTCCAGCCTCCTAATGCTGATAGCTTCATCCTCCTTCATCCAAATAGCCTTTCTAAGCCATGAGACACAAGTGAAATCCAGAAAGGGTCCTTTCAACTGGCCAGGCAGAGATGGGTTTGCTCTTGCAAAAACCCAAGGTGGACCTTTGCACAAGTCCTCAGGGCTCCTTTAGACTCAGCCAGGCTACTCCAGGTCAAAGAGGACAGCAAGGACAGCTTTCTGCTCAAAACCCAGCCCTTATTTCAGCCTTGCTATGCGTCCTCAAGTAGGTGTTTTGTCATTTCAGATGGCCTCAGTATCCCTCCAGAAAGCAAGAGAGTCTATTGAGATGGTATCTTGGGATCTGGGGATGTCTTCTGTAGAACACTGACCCTGTTTTACAGAATACACCCTAACATTCTCCACCTTCTATGGCAAACGTAAGAAACCATGGTTTCTCTCTCTTCCTGGGGATCCCCTAAACCATGGTGACTTACTGCTCCCACCTGCCTTCAGTCTCCCCCCCCCCCCCCCCCCGTGCTTGCCTCGGTCTGAGAATGACATCTCTCCATTGACGGTCACTATCCGGGACCACCAGCTCTAATTCTCAAAAGGCCACATCTTAGAATGTGCCTTTCACTTTGATCACACTCACACTTGGAGGCCAGTGAGAAGAATGGGGCTGATGGCATTGAACGTAGAGAGCTCGGTGAGGCTGTCATGGGGGAAGGTGACATGGGGCTGTGGAGTAGACATCCATATTGGAGCCCTTTGGGATGCAATATGTCTCCTCTCCTCCTGCCCCTCACCCTATGCCAGTGAGGGAGGTTGGAGGAGACAAATGAAAAGATCCTTCTACCTGCCCTTCCTTCCAGCATAAGTAAAACTGCCACTCTAGGATGCCCACCCTGTGCCAGACACAGTGCTCAGCCGCTCACTTTCCTCACTTTCATGTCAATTCAATTTCAATTGAGAGGGGCTGAAATGGGCTCCACGTTCTTCTGCATATGGTGGGGATCTTGGACTAAGCCTAGCTAGCTTTGAGACTGTTAACCAACCGATGTGGGCCACAGAAGGTGAAGCAGAATGCTTGCAGTACAAGGTGCTTCTGTGTCCCCAAAGTTAGCAGACACATGCACATGCATCTCCTCCTTCTCAGCTGGATAAATGCTGGCTTCAAAATCTTGGGTGTATACTAAAGAGATGGGGGACAATGGATGGGATATATTCATCCTGTTTTTGTTTTTGTTTTTCACTTTCTATTTTATAGTAAGGGCTCACAAACTACTTGCCCAGGCTGGCTTTGAACTTGTGATCCTTCTGTCTCAGTCTCCTGAATAGCTGGGATTACAAACCTGTGTCACAAGTCCCAACTAGATCCTCAGCTTTTAAAGATGAGATTATTCAGCCTCTAAACCAGCAGTTCTGGGCACCCTGGAAAGTCTATGACGGAGAAACGGGTCACTGGAGAAGTGTCTGTTTTTATCCCACTAATGCCTCTTGAGAAGTGATTTCTCTCTAAAGCCAAAGTTCCTGAGATGAGGCTTTATGTGGACACTTTGGGGGAGGGGGGGAGCCCTTGACTCCAGGAATGTAACAACAGAAAATAATTAAGGTCTAATGAGGTCAGTGTTCCACCTTAACACCTTTTCAGTTCCAGTTAAAACCTCTGCTAATTTGCCAAGAAAAACCAGCCTCACTTGGGTTTTATTATTTGAATCACGTCCTGTCTCTTAATTTAAGCGAGAGACTCACATAAGGATTTTTTTTTTTAAATTACAATGCCGACTTTCTTCCAGTTGATTACGGTATATGACTCTCTGTTGGAAGGCCATTATTTTTTGCTATGATTTACAAAGCATTTAAAGCGAAATCAATGTAATAAATATTGAAGTATTGTAATAGATAATTCCATATATTCAGCATGAGACAGAGCACAGCCCCGGCTTCACAGTCAGGAGGGCAGCAGGGAGATAATGGGGTGGGGAGTCCCTTGGTAGCCACTTGAGGGGTGCTGTCTCCTTCTTTTCCCCTGCGTTCATTTAGCTAAGGTTCTCTGAGCACTCCTGAAGATACTGAACACTGGACTTGGGACTAGGGACATGTGGGTGCCAAGGTGTGTCCTCCAAGTGCCGTGAGCTATATGGAGAAATGTCCGTGCAACAGCCAGCTAGTAAGTGCAAGGCCATCTGGGTAGATAGTCACCGGTCCTGGGGATGTAGCAGCTAAGCAGGGGAGAGGTGTAGATCTGGGCGGGTCTTCTTCTCCTGTCCCTGTTTTCCCTTGTCCTGCTCCCCTCTCCTCTATCTTTCTTCCCTCCAGACCTCTGACTATAGCCCACACGTCCTGATCTCTGAGCTGTGGAGTTCATCTCAGGAGGAAATTGGCAGCTGTGAAAGCTCACAATGGTGATGGCGGTGAGGGTGAGGACGACGGGAGGAGAGGAAAGAACGGGAGAGGGTGCCAGGCAGGTCTGCAGTCACTGTCTGTAAGTGGCCTGTGTTCACTCAGGATACTGGCTGGGGACCTGCTTGCTGGGGACAGAGATCCAATTGTGAGCTGCCACCCACCTATTTGCCCCTGCTGTCTCAAAAGGACTGAGGAGTAGCCTCCTTTCCAGCTCCCTCGTGTCTTGCTGCCTCCCTGGGAAGTTTCACTAGAGTAATCGCACGAGAGTCTCACCTCTACTCCCAGGTTTTGATGCAGAAACTCAAGCCCACCAGTGAAGGGGAGCATGTGGACCACCTGCCCACTGAGTGACCCCAGTAATACACCTTTGCTGGAGGTGTGCAAGCAATGGGCTCGCTCACCTGTGAGTACAGTGAGTGTGCCAAGGGTCTGCCTATGCCCTGCCACTGCTTGTGGGGATCCGCGGAAGGACTTTGAGGACTGTGAACCTGGGGCTTGTGATGGAGTATGGGCTGGTGATGTTCATGTGGGTGTTTAACAGATCCCAGAGGATGGATTACCCCTTTACCTCCCTACCCCAAGCCTTTACCTCCCTAGCCCCAAGACTCTAGCTCCGAACAGATTTCACCATAAATTTCAGGAAGGACATGTAGAGGGACCGGAGCAGAGATGGGAGATTTACTGCTAACTTGCTTCCTGACACCTCTTTGGCCCATCCCATAAAATAACAATATCGTCACATAAATCAGATGACATTTCAGGGGACCTTACCCTTGTCCTTGCAAGGTCTTTA
>CABHPP010120029.1:0-12437 GCA_902168425.1 Peromyscus attwateri | reverse complement strand
GCCTACCAGGCCTGGGGGGCAGGGAGAGGAATTCAACACATACTTTGAGGGAATTTAAGCTCTAATTCCTAGTGTGTGAGTTGAAATTACTTTGCCTCTCTAAGCCTTAGTTTACACCATTTTAAAAATGGCAGGGCAAAGAACTTCTTCTACCTGATAGGGTGTGTGTGAAGATTTACTGAGATGAGTGTGTACCGCCTCAGGATACGGCAGCTATCACACAGCACAAATGTTTTCCCTCATCTAGGATGCAAAACCCTATGGCATTGTTCCCAGCAGAGGGACCACTGAGTGCTTGGCTCTGCAGAAATGACATCAGCCTGCCCTCTCATTCTCTCAGTCTTCGCCTGTGAGGGTAGAAAGGCAGGGCTCCTCGTTAGTTCACGATGTGGCGGTGAGCACCTGTCTCTCCTTCTGCAAGCTGTGTCCACTGTCATAGAAAACCTCACAATTAGTAAGAGCAATGCCCCCCACGGAAACCAAGGTGAGTGGACAAGAGGGAGGCACAAAGGCACTGATACCATCCCTCACAGGGATGGAAGGGCTCCATGGAGCCAGTCTCACAGAGAGGGTCACCCCGAAGGAAAAACCCTCCGATTGCATCCTGACAACCACCCTCTTGGTTAGTGGGATGGGACTGGTCAGGGATGCCTGGGTGCTCGAGGTAGGAGTAAAACCTCAGCCCTTGCACTGAGAGACCCCGGGGTGTCCCCTGCAGGCCCTTAGCACCCTTTCTCTTTCCTCCACCAAGTCTCTTCAGCCACTGAGGATGCCTCCTAAGCAGTCCTTACTTTCTGGCCCCTGCCTGGCCTCCCCTCACTCTTCCCTCATTTATCCTCCACATTTCATCTTCCGGTGGTTCTTGAGTCCTTCGTTTCTTCTTTCTCTGTGTCTCCCTCTTTCCTCTTTCACAGCCTCCCCCTCCCTCTGCCCGGAACTGAACCCAGGGCTTCTGCATAACGAACAATCCCTCTGCCACCCCGCCCATTTCTTCCTTGTCTTCCCCTTCCTGGTCCTGCCTCTTTCTTCATAGCCTTCATTTTCTTCTCTTTGGTCTGATTCAGGGAAGCCCAGCACACATGTATGAAGACTGGGGTTGGGGGTGGCTCTGGCCAGAGCCCCTGCCCTGTCTTTAGTGCAGGAGAATCAGGAGTTCACCCACAGGGCAGCTGTCAGTGCTGGGTGAATGGATGAGTAAAAGAGAAGGGTGGGGGAGGTGAAGGTGTGGGAGGACCATCTTTAAGTAAAAAGGAAAGGAAGATGGTGGGTCGAATGATGGACTGCTTAATAGGAAGCCCCACCCAGGTACCTCAGCCAGGGCACCAGTTCTCCTGCCTCCCTCCCTCTCTCCCTCCATCTTGAGCCCCAGGGCCATCCCAGAAGCTCTCTTCACCAGCAAGGCCCATTTGCTTCTCTGATCTTCCGGGCAAACCAGAGCACAGGAGGTCCCTCAGCTCCTGGACCACAGCTTCAGCCGTCCTCATCTCCCACCGAGGGCCAGCTGGGATGAGGACCCTGGCAACCAGCTCACAGAGTGATGTCTGGGCAGATTAGAGCCCCAGAGCCAGCAGACCTCTTAGGAGGCCTTTGTGGGGGAGGAGAAGGGGATTTTCCATTCTGTGAGCAACTGGATTACACAGTCAGGGGATCAGGGAGGAACTAGCTGCTTAAGCTGCTGCTCCATGGCCCAGGCTGTGGCTCTCAGCCCCTCACTTCTCAGCGGGGAGCTGAACTGAGGCTTGCCTTGCTGGTTGTTTGAGGGACTTTTTTTGTGATCCAAATCAGGTTTAGAGGCAAAACTAAGTCTCATCTCCGAATCTCATCCTGCAGCTTTGACACAAAATGGGGGTGGGGGTGGGGGGTGTACAAAAGAAATCAGCTACCAACCCTCAACTTCCACAAAGGTCTGGAGGTGGATCCAGAAAGCACGCCTCAGAGAAGTGGAGTGTCTTGACCTGAGTCACACAGGAGCAGAAGACAAGCAGGATGTTTTCCTGACGGTGTGGGCTTGTGGGAGTAAGGTCTCTCTGTTCCAGAGTCCAGAAAGAGTTAGGGGCTCTGCTGTCCGGCCCTGTAAGTTTGTCCCTGAGCTTCCGGTGAATCACCATGTGCTTTACAGTGAAGGGAGCCCTGCTCTCATTGGTCTCTAAAGCTACAGGGAACCGTAGTGGGTGGTAGAAGGTGGTGGAGGTGGGGGGAGGAGGTTTGAAGAATCCTAAATTTGGGACCTTAGTATTATAGCATGTGATTAGCTTACCAGTCCCTAGCTCTCGCACGCTCACGCGTGTGAGCACACACACACACACACACACACACACACACATGAACAGAGAGACACAAAGACAAACAGAGACAGAGGAAGAAAGAAACCTAAGTGTGAGGTCTAACCTGGGCCTTACCACTAACTTACTGTGTGACCTTGAACAAGACATCTCCCCTCTCTTAGCTGCAAAATGGATATTGAAAACATGTTTTCGAAATTATATTGAAGACTGAGTAAGACAGGGTACCAGAAGAACACCAAGTACAGTACCTGATACATATATTTGTTGTTACGTAAATAACAGTAGAGGCAAATTCTTTACCCGGGAGCTGTGCCCATTCCCCCGAGCAGGAGGCTCGGCTATATGATCAGACAGTTGGTTCTGCTCCCCAGGAGGGCATATCCATCATGTTTAGCAACCCCTGGCCTCCTCCACCTGGTAGAAGGTTACTGGGGGGTCATGCCCCACACCCTGCCTCCATTTTCTAGAAAGAGTCTCCACATAAGAGGCCTCAGGACGCCACCCTAGCCCCATGTGGCCCCTAGAGGCCTCTTGATGACATAATGACCATCTCTGACCTTTCTGATGGCCTGTGCTCCCTCTAGTCTGAAAATTTCTGTGATCCTGTGACCCCTACAAGCCCTACCCTGCTAATGGCTTTATGATCTTCCCCCATTGATTTCTCTTTGCCCTCCCTGCCCCACGGTCCCCTTTCAGTAGGTCCTCGTCAAAATAAACAACATTTATGACCAGAGCAAGATTCAAGGTCCACACTGCAAACAAATGCTGAGCCCTTTGAAGGTGCCTGGGGAATCCATCATGTTCTGGGGCATCCTGGGGTGTGATGCTCCCCAGGCCCAGGGGAAGCAGGCTGGGAAGGGGCTCTCTGGATCAGGATTTAGGATCCAAAGTTTCTGCACCATATCTGGGTTCCCTCTTCGGTAGCACGGGAGAGGGCAGGAAGGGGAAGGAGGGACTGTGCACGCCTGGGGTTGAGATGTTCCTGTGGCCAAAGTCTGACTCAGAATGTCATCGGGGAAGGAGATAAAATGAAAGAGAAGGCAGAAAAAAAAAAAAAGAAAGAAAAGAAAAAGAAAAAAGGCAAACAGAATAGACAGATGCAAAAAGCACATGCAAAAGCATCACAGCCCTGGCCTACCAGGGCCTCCCAGTGCTCACCCACATAAAGGAGCCATGCTGGCACAGTGTTCCTAAAGACAAGTGGTCCAGGCTGGGTGTGTAGCTCAGTGGTGGAGTGCTTACCTAGACTGTGCAAGGCCCTGGTTTCCATCCCCAACTAGGAAGAAGGAAAGAAGGTGGGAAGAAAGAAGAAAAGGAGAAGAACAGAAATGTAAACACTGTTTTAGAATGTCTGGACAGGGTGGCCGATGGGAGAAAAGAGACAGTGGGAGAGAGAACCGGTCTTAGAGGACCTGAAAACCCACCCAACGTAGTGCTAACACGGGGGGTGGGGGGGGTGGGGGGGGCAGCGGGCACCCTCCACCAGGATGAACTCTTCCCACCCCTTCCTCTAAACACCCTCCAAAGGAGAGAGAGGGCTGCAGCGACAGCCAGCGGGGGTTTGTCTCCAAGCCTCAGCCTGGCTCAGCCTCCTCCAGTGGGTTGGTTTTCAAGGGGGACAGGAACTGTTGTTAGAGAATATTAGTGTGGGATTCCTAAAGGCCCAGGTCTGAGAGCGGCTTTCCAGGACACTCAGCTCAATGCTTCCTTCAGCATCAGAACTGGGCCAGGGGCCTGGGGGCTGCTGTTCTCTGAATCCCAGCTGGGGGAGGGAAAGAGCACTCCACCCAGGATCCATGCCTTCTCATTTTCCCTGCTAAAAATAGCATGTTATCAAAACAGGTTAGGGGAGGAATCAGACAGGAAATATGTGTCTGGCCAAAGGTATCTATCCCATGGAGCCGATAGCGGCTTACATCATTTGCATATATGTCATATCATTAAAGTTGGATGAGTGAGTTGGAGAGTTAGAAGGTCTACAAGAGTTGGAGATGCTGGTGTGTGTTTTTCTGCAGGGCAATTATAGCTTTTACAAAGTGACTCTCTTTCTAAATTGAAAGAATACTTTTAGCTGGGCAGTGGCGGCACATGCCTTTGATCCCAGCACCCAGGAAGCAGAAACAGGCAGATCTCTGTGAGTTCCAGGCCAGCCTGGTCTACTACAGAGCTAGGTCTAGGACAGCCAGGGCTACACAGAGAAACCCTGTCTTGAAAAACAAAACAAGCCGGGCGGTGGTGGCACACGCCTTTAATCCCAGCACTCGGGAGGCAGAGGCAGACAGGCTAGCCTGGTCTACAGAGCGAGATCCAGGAAAGGTGCAAAACTACACAGAGAAACCCTGTCTCGAAAAACAAACAAACAAACAAAAAAAACCACACACACACACACCAAGAATACTTTTAATGGCTTTTTATGATCTCCAAGTGAATTTAGGATAGCCAGCAGAGAACTTTGGGGTTGAGTATGGTGATGATAGATGGATGGATAGATGATAGATAGATAGATAGATAGATAGATAGATAGATAGATAGATAGATAGAGATAAAGGATAAAGAGATAGAGATAGAGATAGAGATATTCCTCCAGGACATTAAGTTTTAAGGGTAGAAGAACCTCAGAGAATATCTAGACCAATGGTTCTTAACCTTGGCTGAACATGGAATCCCCCTGGAAGTGTTCTTTGGTTTTTAAATAAGGTGCTAGGGACCTCCCTCCAAAGATGTTGATTAAATTGGTTTGGAGTCCAGGTACCTGGGTTTTTTAAGAAACAAAAATAAAAACAAAACAAACAAACAAAAAAAACTTCCCTGATGACTATACTGTTGTAGCCAGGGAGTGAACCACCCACGTAGGCCAATATTTCAGTTTACAAATAGACTCCCATACAGCTGACCCATAGCAGAACAGAGATCAGAGGAGCTGATCTGCTATCCCAGCCCTTCTATGTCTCTCTGGGGTGTTTGTGAAATGAATGGCTAAGGTGGACATGGTGACACAGGCCCGTAATCTCTGTACTGGGGAAGTTTCAGCACAAATTCTAGGCCAACCTGGTCTGCTTAGGGGAGACCTTCCTGAGAGAGGAAGAGGCGGTGGGGAGAGACTTCTTGTGGGTGCAACTGTCTATACAAACCAGCCCCCCAACTCCATCTCCCACCCCTGCACTTTCATGTTCTTGTCAGAGCCCAAGAAAGCTGGCATTTCTACCCTGTTCCTCTAAGTTTTCCATCTTAAAGATCTCTGGATGACTGTAGGAAAAACATGGGAAATTCTCCATTCTAAATCTGTCACCAGCTGCCAAGGGTCCCAGGGAAATTCTTGCTCCTTGGCTAGATGAAACAGGGGAGTGGATGTCAGCATGGGATGGCAGTGGTGATGTGCACCTGTACACAGACACATAGGTACCTGTGCAGAGGCCCTCCTAATGGAGCACACAGTCTGCTATCAGAACACGGCAGTGAGAACATTTACACATGTCTGGTAAAGATCTATGTGTGATTTGACACCCATGTTGATGTTTATGTGACAGTCTAAGTATGTGTATGAAAAAAAGTGTGTGTAAATCCACCAGAGACCCTGAAATTGTGCCTTAGGTAGGTATGCATTGGTACACGGACCTGGAATGGTATACAAGTGCATAAAGCTAAATTCACACTTATGTTTACCTGTGAGAGCACAGAGATGAAGACATGTTTGTGGCAGGCTAGCTGTGTGACTGTGTGTGACAGGCAGTCTGTGTGTATGATGGTGCAGGTTTATGTGTGGGAGAGGCTCCTGCCGTTTCTATCACGCTTCTAAGTAATCACTGGGAAATGTATGTGTCGGGAAACAGTATCTTTCATGCTTAAATATGTCTCGGCATATATAAATGAAACATGATATTGTGCCGGGCGAGATGCTGCATATTAGTGTTGTTTGTCATTGATAGAATTAAATAATCCATGCAAAGCCCTGGTAGCATTTCTTACAGTTTTATTTAACACTGTTTTGGCCAAGCAGCATTTGGCCTACACACGGCAGGCTACTACAATAAATGTGAAATTTGGAGATTATAACATACAACACATGAGAAGTATGCCAGAAGAGTGTTACCTAAAAATCCCAACTGGCCCCACCTTTCCTTGGGCTCCCCTTCTTTTCTTCCTTTCTTCAACCCTGGTTGAGGGCATCCCTTCACACTTCACTAGGAGGCCTCTGCATCTGTGGTAAAGGGAAATAAAGGGAGGTAAGGATTTGAGGTTTGGGGAGAGATAACACTCCAGGCTCTGGATCTGGAATGTGTCTGCTCCTCCTAGTCTGTCAGAAGCAAGCCCAAACCCCAATGTGAGTAAAACAGGAAGGCTAACACAAGCATCTTTATGCTTCTGCAGGCCCTGGGACTGACTGACGAAGTCACTCATTCAGAAGAGGGAAAACAGATTGCATTTATCAAATTATTGGCAAATCCTTCCTGAGAAGATTCATCAAATCGGGTCCCTGCTTCTTTTGTTTAAGGAGAAGCTGTATCCTTGCTGTGGCCCAAATGAGAACAAGCTTGCACCCAGGCACAGACCAGCCCACCTCCAAGAATGAAGGCAGAAGGCCCAACATGTTGGCACACAGAACTTGGGAGACAAAGGCAGGCAGATCTCTGTGAGTTCAAGACCCAGCCTGGTCTATCTAATGAGTGCCAGGACAGCCAGAGCTACATAGTGAGAACTAGTTTCAAAACAAAACAACAGTAACAACAAAAAGAATGAAGGTTTAGCCAGTTGTGGTGGCACACACCTTTAATCCCAGCCCTTGCTCCGGAGGCAGAGGCAGGCCTACAGAGCAAGTTCCATAACAGCTAGGGCCACACAGAGAAACCCTATCTCAACAAAACAAAACAAATCAAAAAGAATGAAGGCTGGTCAGAGGACTTGGAAGCCGGCTCCATTTCCATTATGAATGACCCGAGGCAAAGCAATACTAGCAGGCTGGGAGAGTAGGGTCTCCATCTCTAAGGCCAAACTCCGATGTGAGTAAGAAGGTGCTAGAAGAAGAGCTTACCGGCTGCTGACCCTGAAAAGAAGTCACATTTTGTCCCAGAGAAGATAAACATATGACACTTATAGGTCCTTCTGAATCTGCCCAGGACTCCACATGGAACTTCGATGTTCTCATTGATCGTCTGTCGCCACCATTCATGGAGCTCCTCTCTTGACCCATCTTCCTGCCCGTGAAGTTCCTCACCACCTCCTGTCCTACCCACACACCCAGCACTGTGAGGCCAGGGAGGCCAAACATAATCTGAGTGGCAATTGGACTCACCCCTACTCTACAAATACTATCATCACCAGCTAAGTAGTCACCAGCACTCACCAGCACTCTCTTCTCAGACAGCCTCCAGCCTCTCTCCATCAGCAAGGGTGGCAGCCAACCTGAGTGGGGACAGCTGAATGGCAGCACCATTGAGTACTGTGTCATCCTCACGCTGCTGAAGTCGAGAAGTTGGCCCTCCAAGGCCATCTCCTGAGACAATACAGAAAAGAAGAAAAAGAAAGTAAAGAAATCTCCTTGTGTTTGGATTCAAAGTGCGAACAGTAGAAAGTAACACACACACACACATACACACACACACACACACACACACACACACACACACACACACACACACGCTCCACTCCACGAAGACAAAACTCATGAATCATCTCCATGACTGAGCACTGCAGCATTAGGTAATATTCTCAGAGGCCCAAGGTTTTCAGCCAAATCCCAGGTCTAAGCACAAGGACACTGCATAAATCCCTCCCCTTATGAAAGGCCAGTCTGAGCAGATGGGACCACTCTTAAGTAAACTGGAGAGCCCCCCTTTGCCGGGCTCAAAAGGAGAGGCAGGGGGCGGGCCTTCCCATCCTGTGAGCAGGAAGCCAGCCTAGCGGCAGAAGCCAAAGCTGTTAATTCTGCAGCTCATGCTCACATCTCCAACTTATCTCTCTGGGAGAAGGTATCCATCCCTTTGACCACACAGTCCTACCTCCCCTCCCTAAAGGGAGGTCAGGCTGGAGGAGGCCGCTGCAGAACAAGTGGTGGCCAGAGGTGAGAAATCAAACAGAGCTTGGAGAGCTGACCTGGCAGGAGGGGGTGAGACACAAGGACTTCTCCCGCCCTAGTTTATCTCCAGAACAAATCTGGGCTATCACCTCACGGCCACCCACTTACTGATAACCACCTCATTAATATTAATTAAAAAATACGTTAGTGGAGAAGAAAGAGATAAGTAACTAAGCAACTCCGTGGAGGTAGAGGGCATCTCGTAAGTTCTGTCTCCCTTCATCCGATAGAGTGCCAACTGCCACCCCAGGCCCTGCCCCTTCCCCCAGGTGTGTCAGGGAGATACAAGGCAGGTGGATGGAGAAAGAGACAGACTCAGGCACCCCAGGTGCTCACCAAGGAATGCACAGACTGTGAAATTACACTAGGGCTGGACAACTTACTACCACGCATGAACCCTTGGGGTACTGAAATAATTAACTTGCTAATCAGCTACACCTTGTTCTTTCCTTTCTCCCTGGAAAAACAAAAAATGCAAATCGCCTTCCTATGTCAGTCACTTGGAAACAAATAATGCTTTTGAAGAAACACACCCTCTGCTACTGCCCGGACTAAAGTGGGTCCTGGCGCATCCTGCTGCTCTCCGCCGCCCACCTGGCTTCACGGAGACAGAGACCAGGGTTTTTCTATGCCCAGCTGAGCCTTTCCATCTCTAAGCTTTCTCACTTGGGCCCTCTTTAGCCTGCTTGCTGGCGCTAAACAGCCAAGATCCATGTGGAGAAAAGAGGATTGATTAGAATCGTAATAATAATCCCCGGCATTCGTCCGGCTTTAGCTGTTACAAAGTGTTTTCACACATTATCTCATTCGGTCAGAGGAAGTCGGAGCTGGGAGGGACCTCGGCAATCGTTTAGCCCAATCCCTTGCATATAGACCGGGAAACTGAGGCCCACGAAGGTTAAAGGGCTTCTTCAAAGTCTGAGGACAGTTGTGGTCAGGTAGCACTGCTCATTGTCTAGAATTCTTGTGCTGCCTGAGAGCCTTTGAAATGAGGCGAAGACTATAACTGCTTTTTGCTACGTAACAGATACAAACCAACACATCAAACAATTAGCAAGACATGAAAATGAGTGAAAGCTACTCCTGTAAGCAGTGGTCTCTGCAGGGGTGGCTCACAAGGACGGGAGATAGTAAGTCCAGGTCCAGATGGACATGTTAATTCAAAGACACCCCCCCTACACACACACCACTGTCTCTCTATGCTCATCCCCATCTCCTGGGGTTTAAAAATGTGAACGTCATTACACTTTGAGGTTTGGGGCTTAATGTGGAGCAGGTTGGCAGGAAGGAGCTTTTCTTGAATTCTAATCTGGCACCTACACTGGAGGGTTCACAGCATAATGGGTTTGTGTGTGCATGTGTGTGTCCGCGCAAAACATTAGATGTAGCAGTGGAAAACACCCATCTTGATCCTTGTACAGATTCGATAATTTGCAAATTAATGGCTCTTTTCCTCCAAGGCTCTGAGAAGGTAATAAAAAAAAAAAAGAAAAAAGGCTTTCTGAGGAAGGGGACATGTGGATAAAAGACAGAAACCCGAAATATAAATAGGGCAAAAGAAGGCACATAGATACAGCTCTGCCAAGAACATATCTCCCTGTGAAGGGCACGTGTGTCCACAGCCTTCCTCTGCTTCCTGTGGCTCTTAATTTAAAAGCTAAAACCGCTTTGGTCCTCAGATGCCTGGTCTATTTACGGATGTCCTTATAAATGTGCAAGACACCATTTCTGGGTTATAGGTTTTTAATTCATCACTTCTCACCCCTTCACCTGCTTCTAAAACAGGTCTCCCTTCGCCTGTGAGTGGAACTTGTGCCTGCCCCCATTGCCCAAGCCAGTTGGAAGGTAAGCGGTTCCTTTGTGTGTTCACTTATTCCTAAGCCCAACTCTTTTCCCTCTAAAACTCCTTCTTCTCCCTGTTGAGCTGACCATGCTTGTGGATTTATGAAGAGAGATGTTTTAGCAGAAATCCCCCAGAGTGTCCCATCAGCCCTAAATCCCAGGCCCGCTCACCCCCCCAAGACCCCATGACACACAGCATGCCACCACGGCTTCCTCTTGCCTATGCATTAGCCATCCATTGTGGCAACCTGACATCTCTCACACATAAAACCGTAAGAGAGAAATAAAATATCTGTCTCTTGGCGAAAATAAAGCTTTGCCTCCCTCCTGATGTATAGGATATAAAATAAAGCCGAGGCTCCGATAGTGGCTTTTCCTTATGCTGGAGTTGCCTTTGCACACACCGAGACAATGAAGACGGATGGTCTGGGACGAGGCCCAGCCTCCTGGGGCCGCCTTCACCCTCTTTTATTACAGCCTCTCTCTCCACCTCCCTGCCTTTTTCTTTCTTCCTCACTTTCTTTCCTTTCTGGTTTCTATTTGCCTTTTATGTGCCCTTCTCTTTCTCTGCCCTGAAATTTTATTCCTTTTCCTTGTTTTTTTCCCCCCTCTTTCTTTCTTCTTTTTTCCTCTTAAAGCATGGCAGTGATGTGGAGAAGAGGCCAAGCATCTCACCTTCTCTAACACGCCAGTCACCTCTCTTGGTCTGCCCATCACCCTCAACTCTCTCTGGACCTCTAGTCCCTGTAAGTAACACTGCTGCTACTGCTTGGGGACTCGCTTTGGTCAAATGTACAAATGCCCCTGGGGGACAATTAAGAATTGTGTTCAGTGGGGCTGCGGGTTGTTTGGTTTTGTTTTGTTTCCCTAGGAAGCTGTGTCCCCTCCAACCCAGTCTCTGAATCTATTTACTTAGCCTCTGAGGAGGCCAAGAGAGCGACAGTGCTACCTCACAGGGATGACAGTTGACATTCACCTCCCAGAAGCCTGGACACGTCATCAAGCAGATACATAGTGGACCTTGGGTCCCTTCAGCCAACTCGCCTACCAAAAAACAGATCAGTCACTTGCGTCTGCTCCCCAGTCCTGAGACTTGAGGGTGTAGTGGGGGTGCATACTGAGCCTTCTCCATGCCCACATAGACGAGAACTGTCACCCAGGCACAGAAGCACAGCTACCTGCCTGCCTTCCCACCCACTACACATTCTTTCCTACCCAGCAGTAACCACTTGGTTCCTCCTTTGTCCCCAGGGACCTCACCTTTGCGGGATGACAACCACTCTGTGGGTTTCTACAACTCTCCAAGTTTGTCCTCATCCTTGGCCTAGCCTCATTCCCTGCTCCTGGTCTCTTTTCATCCTTCTCAAGCTGTTTCCCAGCCACCCTCGACCTCTCCAGCTCTGTCAGGGACTGCAGTATGCATCTGCCCTAGGTCCTGGAAGAGTAAACAGTGACAGTAGGTAACTCATGCTCTCCCTTGGGGGAGAACAAGAGAGTCAGAGTTACAGACTGCCATGTGGGCACCGTCTAGCAGAAGGATAGTGAGTGGCTTTCAGCTGAGAGACTTCAAGTTCCAGGTGCAGGTCTATAGAAGGTCCTCAGTGTGTGTGATCTGGTCACTCTGAGCCTAAAAAGACCTTTGTTAACTTTGCCCCAGACCTGGACAGGCAAAGCAGGAACATCTGTTGAACTCCATCCAAAAAGGAGGGAGGTGCTGAGGATAAGAGGTTAGAACTGCCAACTTGAGAACACACTCCTTCTCAGTCCCAAAGGCTGTTAGCTTTGGGGTCTTCCTCCCTCCCTCCCTTCCCACTTGATGGCTCTCCGGATACCCGCAGTGACCACCAGCATTAGGTAAGGGGAGAGAGTCAATTAGTGAGAGGATTAATTACTCCGAGGCAGGAGCCCCGTTTGTCTTCCTTATGGGTGTGAGTGTGTGCTCACACAGAGGAACATGGGCACGCACCCAAACACACATTGTTGTCACGCCGTCTTAGACGTTTTATTTATTTGTTGGATTCCTGCCCAGTGCCGCTCACACGCTTTCCATAGGCGTTAAGTCTCCCACCAAACAGACTCCAACCTCCTTTTCTCTGGCCCAGGAATGTGCCTGTCACAGGCATAGCACACTTAGGTCCCAGTGGAAGACCCTGGCTGGGAGTTTCAGGATTCTCAGCTTCTAGCTTGTCTCCACTACCACCCCCCCCCCCCCCCCCCCCCCCCCCCCCCCCCCCCCC
>CABHPP010120026.1:9509-29882 GCA_902168425.1 Peromyscus attwateri | reverse complement strand
ATGGAAAGAGCCGGTAGATACAGGGAAAACATTCCAGCAGCTGCTGAGTGGGTTAGGTCCAGAACCCGGTGATGCAGCCAGCAATCTAGTTTTGCCTGTGCCTTCAACCCATATGTCAGGTATTTAGGGAGTTGTTATACTAAGTTGATATACTAAGGCATGGCAGAGAGGAAAAGTTAAATGGAGAACAGACAGAACAATAATCAGCCACATTTATTGGTTTGATTCGACATCTCTCCTGTGAGTCTATCCAGCATGGGTACCAGACCCAAAGGTTTATTGAAACCAAATAGCCCTAAACTTTGTTGATTTTATATTCCTCTTTAAAGGTGGTCCTCTGTATCAAAGCTACAGAGATACCATAGAAAAAACATTCTCTGGACCAGAAGGTGTAGAGAAAAATCAAGGAAGGGAGACTTTAGCTCTAGCCCAGCATGTGTTAGAAAAGGAACAGAACCACTCAACAGTGGGGTAAATTCTGGAACCTGAGCCCCGGAAGGAGCAGAGTTCCAGCAGAGGGATGTTAAAATACAAACCGACAAAGTGATTGAGTAGGTAAAGATGCATGCTGCCAAGCCCAGGCGGCAACCTGAGTCTGCATGTGTCGGTTTAGTGGCTGCGCATGACTCTGCTGATACTTTAATTACTGTCTGTGGGTCCATAACCACCCCCCTGCCCCCTACCCCCACCCCTCAGTCAGCACCCCGCCAGCCACTGGGGCCTTGACCTTCCGTGACCACGGCTGTGATCTGTAGTTTAAGTCTCTATCATTCTGTTTACCAACAAAGACTTGGGAGTCAGATGTGGGGTGAAAACCTGCTAGATCAGAGAAGCAACCAGATGACCTTCCTTTTCGGAGGACACCCAGCAAGAGACGTATCTCTCCACTTGTCTCAAACCAAAAAAGCGTGAAACTCTCAGAGCCTCCCTACTCCTTCCTATGCGGCTCTCTCTATCCATGTTCCTGGCTCCTCCAGACTCTCTGATAATTCCAGTCAACTAGTTGCTGGCTCTGCCCCCGAACCAAGGTTTGACCCCTGAGACTCTCAGGGTGGAAGAGGGAATAACTGCTTCAAGCTGTCTCCTCTTTCCTCCATGGCACTAGTACACACACACACACACACACACACACACACACACACACACACACATAAACGTAATAAAATTTTGTTAAAGAACATAAAAATATCAATGAACTATGCTTAAGGCCTGGGCTACATGCCTTTATCCTTCCTGAACTGCAAACTTGCCATTTTCAAGGAATTTCACCAATAGCCCCATTTCCTGTAAAGGACAGGTCACAGGTCTCAGCCCTTGTGAAACTCCTGTGAGCCATGGTTCTACCTTATCAGATTGAAATCCTGTCCAAGAAACCTTTGGAACCACTGTATAATCTCATTTGTCAAAAAAGGGAACAGTAGGGGCTGGATAGTTGTCTCAGTAGTTAAGAGCACTGGCTGCTCTTGCAGAGGACCTGGCTTTAATTCCCAGCACTCACTGGGCAGCTCACAACCATCTGTAACTCCAGTCCCAGGAGATCTCGTGCTCTCTTCTAGCCTCCCTGAGAACCAGGCATGTACAAGCCTTAATGTCTATCACCTGATGAATGGATAATGAAAATTCCATACAGTTACACAATGGAATATTATTCGGCTGTTAAGAAAAATGAAATCACAAAATTTGCAGGTAAATGGATGATGTTAGAAACAATCATCCTGAGTGAAACAACCCAGACCCCGAAAGACAAACATGGCATGTTCTGTTTTGATACGTGGCTGTTAGTTTTTAAGCCTCGATTATGTGTACCTCAATCCGAATAACAACAGAGGTTATATTAGCTAAGAGGCCAGCAGGGAGGAGGGGCTCTTCCAAGGGAGGGGAAAGACAGTGTTTTAGAGAGAGGAGGGAACTAGACTAGGAGGGTTAAATGGGGAGGGAGGGAGGAAGGTGGGGTAAAGAAGGGATGTGGAGAGGGATAATTGATACTGAAGGGCTTTTGAAAAGCCGTGTAGAAACCTACTGCTGTAGAAGTGTCCTAGAATATGTATGGGTATGAAAGCAATCCAAGAGAAGTCACCATACAATAAGGAACACAATGCCCAAGTAAACATCTTATGTCACCAAGTGGAGCCTCCAGTGCCAGGAATGGGTTACATCTTGCTGAGTCATTGGTCAAAAGCTTGACTAGACACCATGCCAAGAATTACAGGTTACTGCCAATGCTGTAAGAATGACGGTTTCACCTGAGTAGAGTTCTCTGAACAGAAGTGCTCGGGCTGTTGCAGGTGGCTGCCGCGGGAGCTCGTGTTCCTGGCTCCTGCCCCAAGGCTGCTGACAGAAACACCCTTTCTGGCTCAGGCTCCTGAAAAGGTTTGCTCATGGGTTATTGATGAGGCTTGAATCCAGTTCTGCGTCAGGGTGCTGGAAGGATAATGGGAATCAGAGTTACAGATCAACAGAAAAAGCAAGGAGAAATCAAGCAAAAGCCTTGTGATTTATGCTGCCGGCAGTTCAAGCTTCTGACTCTGCAAGAAGATAGCATTGTCTTCAATTCTATTACCGTAGAAAGAGGGCTACTTATAGATCTCAGCCCCATTCCCACCAACAGATGTAGACACGTGTCAGGACGTGGGATTCAGATCGTAAAAGCAGAGACTGGACTATGGAGACTATCCCAGACTGGCTGGCGTCACGGAGAGGTTAACTCAAAGCTCTTTTTTGACTCTGACCGCCTCCCATTTAGTCCCATTTAATTATTGCCAGTGACTTGGGCAACACAAATCCTGGGCGCTGAAAACATTCTGCTTTAGATAATATTAGTTTGTTTTCTAGATGCGCTGGGTTTGGTTCAAGGTTGTGATAATCTTTAGTGTACTGAACAGTACAAACAGAAGAAAGAGTGAAGAAGCATTCATCCCCTAAAATTCTTCAAGACGTCCTGCCGTGCCACTGAGGATGAGAAAGGCTGTGTACTGCCCAGCTCTACCTACAGCCCAACCCTCGCAGCCGAGACTAAGCAGGGCAAGGACCTGAGGCTAAAGTTTGGATCAACTTCAGTTTCTTTGAATTTTCAAGTCCCAAGCACAGGAGAGTGAGATTTTTGGACTTTGATTCTGTTGACCTCCAGAATGTTTGAATTAATTTGCATGCAGATTTAATTTTTAACTTTATTTTCTCCCAGGAAAATCCATTTAAGAAGGCAGTTAATATTCAAATCTGGGACTTTGTATGTTGCTGGCGTTTTTAAGATTAGCCTTTTTTTATGTTGTTATTTTCATCTCCGGTGCCAGTGTTTGATGAGCCACACTGGATAATGTGAGTGCACAGTGGAGCAGGGAAACATAACAGCGAGGGGATTTCCAGCTTGGGATACAGGTTTTCAAATAATTTATGTATTATTCTGACCCATTTTAGTGTCTTCTCGCTAATAAATGTCAGCCAGCAGGATCCCAGAAGAGCCAGGCCTGGCTTTGGGGGTGTAGTTGTTTGAAGGCGGGACCAGGATTGTCTGAGTAGATTTTCAATCATGTCCCTCAAAGGGGGCAGCCATACCACCAGTTAACGGTTAAACCCAATGGAGTGAAAGGACAGATCTTCCCTGTGACCTGCTGGGAACCTGGTCGCCTTTTTCCTCATCTTTTCCCTTTCTCAGAATGTGGCAGTCTGACGGCAGAGCCGGCAGTACTGGGGAATGCCGTCATGCTGTTCCTGCTCCCCGCTAAGGATCTACCCACCCCACTGCATGCTGGGAATGCATGTTTGGCCCTATTCCTGTGTTGTGAAGTCTCAGAGGAGCAGCTCTCTGTCTAGCTCTGCCTGTACAGGGATGCCCACCCCACCATGGCCCATGTGGCCTGGGTCTGAATGGAAGCCGGAAACAGCTGTGGGTTCACTAACACACTGCCTTCTTACCCGCAGGTGGAAGAATGAGGTATGGACGCCAGCTCCATTTTCAGGTAATATTTGGTAAAGGTAATGTTTTATTTCCATTTATCTTTTGGATTGTTTTCGATTGCTTCCTAACTTGAAGTGGGGACATCAGCATCCATGACTGGACTTTCTAACTCTACTGTTATCATATTCATCAGACAGGGTCTCCTGTAGGTCAGGCTAGCCTGGAACTGCCTATTTAGACAGGGCTAGCCTTGAAGACTTGACCCTCCTGCATGCACTTAGCAGTAGGTGCTGAGATCACAGGCATTCGCCGCTGCACCAAGCTCCTCTTTTAGTTGTTGTGAGTGGAGCTGACAGCACTTGCTGATTAAACAGAGTGTGTGATACGAAGAAAAAAATGGCAAGGTAAAAAGGGATTCCAAGGCTTTAGTTTGAGTGAGTAGGAAAACGGTGCTGCTATTATTCAGTGATCCAGAAGCACTGATTCTGAGGGTAGAGATGTACCCTCGTTGAAAACGACTCTTCCTTGGAGGAGGCCATGCCTATGGTAAATGGTTTATAGGGAGTAGGAAGGCCAGGTCAGGTCCACTGATAAGAGAATGGATATAAGAAGAATGCTGTGAATAGTGAAGGCGGATTAATGTTGGCCATCAGGAGGAAGATTATTAGAGTCAGTGACCAGATGGATATGCTTAAGAGGGTGTGTAAGAGGGTGTGGATAGAGAGTCAAGAGGCACCAAGGTTTCAAGTGTATGAACTTGCCCATATAAAGCAAAGATCAGTTCTACAAAAATGCTAATTTTTATAGATACTGCCATCGTCAATATGACAGCTCCATCCTCAATAAAGGGTTCAGGAAGAGAAATGAAAAGATGAATTTATCTCGAGCCCAAGTCTCCTGTTTGTGAGAAGTCAGAACAGAGCAGCAGCTACGATAGATCCTTTGGGCTGGGGTGTTTTTTTTGTTTTTTGGTTTTTTTTTAGTTTTTCAAGATAGCGTTTTTCTGTGTACCCCTGGCTGTCCCGAAACTCTCTCTGTAGACCAGGCTGGCCCCTACCTCACAGAGATCTATCTGCCTCTCCCTCCTGAGGGTTGGGACTAAAGGTGTACACCACCACCGCCTTGCTGAGGTGGCCTTGCTTTTAGGCAGGAGAAGCTGTGTCAGGGGTTGGCAAACTTTTCCTCTGAGCAACCCGATGAACAGCAGTCTAGGTTTTCCAGTCCACACGGTCACTATTGCAACAGTGCAGCTTCGCTTTGGACAAAGGCTGATGTAGTCAATAGATGAGTGGTCGTAGTTGTGTTCCAGGAACATGAACATCTCAGGCAATCATTTTGTATGTACAAAAGCATAATCATTAGATTCCACTCATAAACTTAAATGTGGTTTCAAACTGTGATATGAAACAGAAAGTAATATCTAATTTTGTCAAATAATACCAAAAAAAAAAGAAAAAGGAGAAAAATATTGAGGAAAAATTCATTCATTGGAAATATCTGTTTTGAGCATCCCCCTACATCAAAGAACTCTACTAGGTCCTCTGTGAATACAAAAATATATAGCATGATTCCACAAGGAAAATGCTCAAAATCTCATCAGGATTTTTTTCTTAAAGCAGTAGTATATTGGACTTAAGTTTTATTCAAAGGCATTAGAAGAACACTATATTAAGGGTCTGTGGAGGATGTTTAGAGAGATATATTACTTTGCTTATAGACAAAGAAACTGAAACCCAAGGGTTAAATGAAATTGGCTGAAGTCACAGAGTCTGCAAGGAGAAGGCCCAGTTTCCCAAGCAGGGCCTGTCTGACTCCAGAGTCCAGTTCTGTCAACCACAACCTGTCTTGTAGAGTTCTCTGTGATTCTAATACTGATTTTCCTCTTACCATGACCATCGTATCTTATCTGAGATAATTTAGCAAGTCCTGTTATTATTACATTTGGGTGTGGCTAAATAGTAAAATTATGTAGGGAATTGAGTTGATTTTTCAAATAATTAAAACATTTTAATTAAATTATTTGGATTTTTATGCAGAGCTTTATTTTCAGGGCCCAGGCTGTTAGTTGAAAACTTCTTATTAAAATATATATCCGTGTGATTGGCACAAGGAGAGATTATCATTATTTAGGGCATAACTACTTTCCATTTATTTTGCTCTTTCTCCTGCTCTTTCTAGATCAGTGGTTTTCAACCTGTGGGTCATGACCCCTTTCATTGTGTATTAGATATTTACGTTATGATTCATGACAGTAGCAAAATCACAGTTACAAAGTAGCAACAAAAATAATTTTATGGTCGGGCTCACCACAACATGAGGAGCTGTATTGAAGGGTGTCAGCATCAGGAAGGTTGAGAACCACTGGTCTAGCCTGACATGCAGAGGGCTTTTCTCTCTGAATGCTTCACTGTTCCATTGAATGGAAACTTTCTTCTGAGTCTCATCTTTAGATGGACCCTGTGGTGCTTTGAAAGAAAATGGCCTCCAAAGGGAATGGCACTATTGGGAGGTGTGGCTTTGGTGGAGTAGGCGTGGCCTTGTTGGAGGAAATGTGTCACTGTGGGTGCGGGCTTTGAGGTCTCATATATGCTCAAGCCACGCCCAGTGTCTCAGACCACTTCCTGTTCCCTCTTCTTCAGCACCATGTTTGCCTTTATGCTGCCATGTCCCACTATGATGCTAATGGACTGAACCTCTGAACTGTAAATGAGTCCCCCCAATTAAATGCTTTTCTTTATAAGAGTTGCTGTGGTCATGGCGTCTCTTCACAGCAATGGAAAAACAGATCCCAAAATAGTTTCTCTTTCTTTGAATAGTATCCCACAACTAGTAAGCACATTAAGGCTTCTGATTATACAAGCCTTTCATCATTATTATCCAGCAACTTCTTCTAATGGCTAGCAGATGGCGAGACCAGCATTTACGGAGGAGCTGAATGGGGTGGAGATGTGTTAGTTTAGTGGGCTGCTGTGACTTTGTGCAGACACAGTTAAGGGAGACTTGAAACAATCTTGGGTATTAGACCGGAAGTCCTGCTCTATGGTTGATATAATATTTAACAAGTGCATTGATTCCATATTTTTCATAAGTGAACTAATGGCAGGATACTTAAAGAATAATCTAGATTGCCAATTTGCTACCCAGAATAGATTCATCTGATTTTCTAGTTGCCTTTCAAGGAGTTTTCAATTAACCCTTAGGTTAATTGGCAGAAGGCTGCCTTAGCTCTTCTCTACCACCCCCCATCCCCACTTCTTTAACAATGAGATATGTAGGGCTGAGGCTAGAGAGACATACAGCAGTTAGGAGCTCTTGTTGCTCTTGCAGAGGACCTAGGTTCAGTTCCCAGCACCCACAAGGAGGCTGACAACCATCTGTAACTCCAGTTCCAGGGGATCTGGCTTCTTCTTCTTCTGGTCTCCACGGGCACCAATTGTATATGTGGTGTGCATACATACATGAGGGCAAAATGCCCCTACACATAAAATAAAAATAAATAAAATACTCTTAAAAAGTAAAGGAAGCCATGGGTAAGATGGCTCAGAGGGTAAAGGCACTTACACCAAGCTGAATAGATGGCCTGAATTGCAATCCCTGGGCCCCAGTGCTGGAACCAGCTCCTGAAAGCTGTCCTCTAACCTACACAATGCACCACGGTTTATGAACACCTACACTTACAGACACACATCACATCACACTAATAGTAAATCGAATGTTTTAAAAATGAGACACATAGTGTTACTGCATGTTCAACAGGCTGTCCGGCTCCCATGTCGACTTGATCTTTTTAATGAACTTGACTCCAGGTAGGAATCATGGAGAGTGGTTGCTTCTCTCCCCATAAACTGATGCTCTGTGCCTGGCTCCAAGGCAGACCCTCCTGAACACAGTTTCCTGGTGCCAGGTCAGTATTTTCTGATTTATTTTACTGTTCACTCCTGGCAAAAGAAACGTCTGTCCTTTAACCTTTCAGATGACTAAGCCAAATTTGCCTTTGGTTTGGATGAATAACTATGCAGCTAAGAGGAGGCAGTAAGTCTTTGCTATGTGGCTAATAAATAAGACTTTACAATTCCGCATTTGATTTCTTAATGCTCTGAATCTGGAGTTGAAAACAGACTCTCCAGCATCATATAAATGAAATGCCAACTTTATTTAGAATTTTCTGCCAGGTCATATGGTAATTTGACAAGCATTTTGAATAGCTATGAAGGAAACGAAACACTAGCAAGATCTATTCAAGAAGCTGTGCCATGTCGTTCACCACAATCATTTATAATCAGAAAAGTAAAACTCCAGTCATAGAAGCAGGAGCGTGTTTTATTAGGTAAAATTTGAATAAACATCTTGATTAATTTATGGTAATTTCACAGATGGGACATTTATTAATTTCTCTGACATATAATTTAGAAACTTCAGAAGACAGGTACTTACCTTGTGCATCAAAGAATGGCAGCCTCCCCTGAGGCAGGTTTGTTCTGAACTGTCCTTTAAGTTTATTTATTTATTTATTTATTTATTTATTTATTTATTCATTCATTCATTCATTCATTCATTCATTGCTATGTAGCTCTGGTTGGCCTAGAACTCAGAGCAGTTCTCCTGTATCAGCCTCCTGTTTACTGAGATTGCTGTTAAGAGTCAACACAACTGATGGAGTTTTAAAAATTTATTTTATTATGGCTGGAGAGATTAAGAGCATGTGCTGCTCTTGCAGAGAACCTGCTGTGGAATATTAGTTGAAGATGTGTTACATTCATTTATGCTGTGGAATAGTTGTTTAATGATGCAAAGATGTGTTACATTCTTTTATGTTGCATTTGTTTAACTCTGTGAAGCTATGCTACTTTGCCTGTCTAAAACACCTGATTGGTCTAATAAAGAGCTTAACGGTCAATAGCGAGGCAGGGGAAAGGATAGGTGGGGCTGGCAGGCAGAGAGAATAAATAGAAGGAGAAATCTGGGAAGAAAGATTAGGGAGCGAGAAAAGGAGATGGAGAGGAGAATACTGGGGGCCAGCTACCCAGCCACACAGCCAGACACGGAATCAGAAGGAAAGAAAAGATATACAGACATAGAGAAAAGTAAAAGCCCAGAGATAAAAGGTAGATGGGATAATATAAGTTAAGAAAAGCTGGCTAGAAATAAGCCAAGCTAAGGCCAGGCATTCATAAGAAAGAATAAGTCTCTGTGATTATTTGGGAGCTGGGAGGTGGGTCCCCTAAAAGAGCAAAGAGTAAAAAAGATACAACCAACTACAAGAACCTAAGTTGGATTCTCAGCACCCATACCAAGTGGTTCACAGTCACCTGTAACTCTAGCTCCAGGGAGAGCTGGCACCCTGCACTTGTGCATTCGTGCTCACACATGCACATACACGCATACACGCACACACGCACACACATACATAATTAAAAATAAAATGAAATCTTGAAAATATTTTATCTAATTAGCTTTTGTTTTGTTTTGTTTTTGTTTTGTGTTTTTTGAGACAGGGTTTCTCTATGCAACAGCCCTGGCTGTCCTGGATCTCTCTCTGTAGAACAGGCTGGCCTCGAACTCACAGAAATTCGCCTGCTTCTGCCTCCTGAGTGCTGGGGTTAAAGGTGTGTGCCACCACCACCTGGCTAGCTTAAATTTTTGAATTAAACTATTCTTTAAAAAACATTTTTGGAGAACCAGGTGTAAGGGCCTTTAATCCTAGCACTCAGGAGGCAGAGGCAAGTGGATCTCTGTGAGTTCAAGGCCAGCCCAGACTACAAAATGAGTGCTAGGACAGCCAGGGTGGCTACACAGAGAAACTCTGTCTTGAAAAACCAAGACCAAAACCAAAGCGAACCAGACCCGAAACTCCCAAACCCAAAAAATGAAATGAACAAACAAGCAGAAACTAAAACAACAGCGTGTGTGTATGCATGCGTGTGTGCGTGCGTGCGTGCGTGCATGCATGCATGCATGCATGCATGCATGTGTGTCTGAGGTAGGCAAGCATGGTGACTCACACCTGACAATCTGCACACGAGAGACTGAACAAGAGGACCGAGTGAGCTCAAGGCCAGACCCGGCTCTATAGCAAGTCCCAGGCCAGCCTGGGCTGGAAAACCAAAGAAAAAAGAATTAAACATTTCTATTGCCTTTTTATTTATTTATTCATTTGTGTGCACACAAGTATGTGTGCACGTGTGTGGAGGTCAGAGGACAACCTGCAGAAGTCCCTTCTCTCCTTTTACCACATGGGTCCTTGGGCTCCAACTCTGCTTCTTGGGCTTATTAGCATCACGTGTTCCGAGCCTCTCAACCATCTCACTGGTTCCCTAAATTATTGTTTTAAAAATAAGGCGAAACTTCTTGAGAAATGGAGATTAAGTGGGAGTAAATTTAAGCAGCTTAGAAATTGAACGTGTGTGTGCATACACATGTATAACCTGTACAAACGTAAGCACCATTTCTGTTTGATAGGCTGAGTCTGGTCTACCTCGGTCTCTGTAGAGAAAAGCAAGGGAAAAGAAAATCAAATCAGTAAAACGATGTTCCTGCCCTCGGACTGCTGATGGACTCATTTCTTGGCAGAGGCTGTCCACAGGAAGGAGTCACTGGACTGGAGAACCCAGAATGGGCTGAGTCCAAACTCTGACTCTTGTGATGATGAGTCACCTGATGTCTGTGTCTCAGGTCCACACCCATAAAATGTTACTGTGGTATTTTTAAGTTTAGAGGTCTGGGAAGGGCATTTTCTCAAGAGTTCATAGGATGTGTTCTAAGTCCCAAAATGTTATGAGGTTCAACATCTGAGGCAGATGGAGTGATAAAAAGCTGCCTCCCCATTAATATCTTTGAAAGGATTTCTTAGGACAGAGAGTTTTCTATACACAGAGCCCATGTGCTGGCACCCAGGAGAAAAGCTATTGCTGTACTCTACAGTGAAATAGCATGCTACGCTGTTTTCCTTGCACACAGCCTTACCTAGCCTATGTGACTACTTATTTCAACCCTTTGGACATTTTACAATTTTATTCACTTGGCTACTTCTGCAGATTTCATAATTTCATGTTGTTTATCTTAACATTGCTTTGGATCCCATCAAGTCCTGAAGAGCAGGCAGAAACACACAGGATTCCATTATACTCAACTCCAGGTTTTTAGCTGATGTGATTACAGTTTTCCCAAAACATGTGACTGTCCTGGGAATAGCTTTTCTTTTCTAAGCTATCATTACGGAGATGTCATCATTAATGTCCTGAGAATCTCCAAAGTAAGACAAACACAGTCAAGAATAAATGCAAAGCCTCAAAATGTTGAAAATTAGCAGCACATAAAATTATATAATCACTGGGGCTGGGGAGATGACTCAGTGGTTAGAGCACTGGCTGCTCTTCCAGAGGACCCAGGTTAAATTCCCAGAAGCCACATGGCAGCTCATAGCCATAGTAACTCTAATTTGAGAGGATTCAACACCCTCTTCTACCCTCCTCAGGTACACGGCTCACAAGTGTGACCATGATTGGGAAGGAATGTCTTGATTGATGATTGACGTGGGAGGGCACAGTCCACTGTGGAAGGCACTATTTCCTAGGCAGGGGCTTCTGGGATGTATAAGAAAGCCAGCTAAGCATAAGCCAGAGAAGAAGCCCCAGAGGGAGCCAGGAAGCAGCGTTCCTTCACGGTTCCTACCCTGGCTTACCGCAGTGGTCGACTATGCCATGAGTACGTGAGCCAAATAAATCCTTTTCTTCCCTGTGTTGCTTTGGTCAGACTGTTTGTGTCACAACAACAGAATGAAACTAGAATAATCCAAAATGCTACATAGTTCAACAGCAACACCAAAAACAAAAAGAAGAAGAAGAAGAAGAAGAAGAAGAAGAAGAAGAAGAAGAAGAACCCTTCCTGGAAGCTTCCCTGGCTCCTTGCCTGTGGGTGTGGTGATGGTAACCAGGGTTGTTAAGTTCCCTGGTGATGTCTGCGATATTCTGTGAGCATGTTACACTGAAGACACTGTTACACTGTGAGGGGCAACAAGGCTACTTCAGTGACAGGCCGGAGGAGGGTCCCTGAGTGGGACAAAGTTTACTTCCAGGTGACGGAAAGCCTCCATGCCTAGGCTAGGGTGAGCACACCAAGGTCCCTGGCCCCACACTTTAAAGAGGCTTACACACACACACACACACACACACACACACACACACACACACACACAGAGAGAGAGAGAGAGAGAGAGAGAGAGAGAGAGAGAGAGAGAGAGAAGGGGGTGCTGTTTAAATTTTGTTTCCCAGGAGTGCCAGCTTAGAAAAAAGTCACAGCAAGGTCTGTGCCAGAAAGCAGGCAACCAGCCACAAAACCAGGAGTTTTGAGCAGGAATGAATCACATCACGCGAAGAAACTCAGAAGTTTGTCTTTGTTGTGTGGACTGTTTCTATCTTTAGGACACTCAATCCCAGCATGGGATGGGCTCCCTACCGTTTCTCATTTGCAGAGTGCTCAAAGAGGAACAGGTCTAGGGTGTCAAGACAGAAACAGCAGAGGAGAAACAAGGCACTTAGAGTGGTACACAGAGCCAGGCGGTGGTGGCACACGCCTTTCATCCCAGCACTCGGGAAGCAGAGGCAGGTGGATCTCTGTGAGTTCGAGGCCAGCCTGGTTTACAGAGTGAGTTCCAGGACAGGCACCAAAGCTACACAGAGAAACCCTGTCTTGAAAAAACAAACAAACAAACAAACAAACAAAAAGAGTGGTACACAGATCTGAATGACTTACCCCCTTTTCCTTCTTATTCAGACTGTGACTTCAGCCCGCAGTATAGAGCTGCTCCGATTCATGGTGTGCCTCGTCTCCTCAGCTAAACATGGCTGGAAACATCCACCATAGAAACACCCAGAGGTGTACGTTTCCATGGTGATTCTAAAGCACATCAGGTTGACAAGCAAGATTAATCATCACACAGTTCACAGCCCCAACAGTAGCCCCTCCTTGACACACCAGGGAGCAAAACCTCGCCAGAAACCATCTCTATAGATGCCTTGATCTTCGACTCTCAGTCTCCAGAGCACGAGAAAATTCATTTCGGTCATTTACGCCACCCAATCTGTGGTGTTCTGTTGGGGCAAACCCAGTAGACTGTTACCAGAAGGGAAATCCATATGTTCTCCTGAAATAAAGATGTTTACGGCATTAATTTTTGCTCTTTAAAATGTATCTTATTAAATTCAGTGTGTGTGTGTGTGTGTGTGTGTGTGTGTGTGTTTGGACATACGTGTGCTATAGCACGTGTGAAAATCAGAGGAAAACTTATAAGCGTCAGTTTTCTCTTTCTAGCTCTATGGGTTCTGGGGACCAGACTCAGAAAGCCCAGTCAGGCTTGGCCGTGCTTCTGTCCCCTGAGCCGTCTTGCTGGTCCTAGTTTTAGCTCTTGGTCCTCAGTAACCTAATCTCCGAGTCTATTATTTTTGCAGGAATTACACAAAGCTACTTTGAAACTTGCAAGAGTTGACTTGGTTGTTCTGTTGCTTGCTTGCTCTGCCAAGCTGCGGAGACAGCCGCCCTCCGAGGCCTGGAATCGAGGGTGTCACGGCACAAGAGAACCACGCAGAAGAGGGAAAACATGCCGCTTTTCTCAGCTGAGAAGACAGGCTGAGTCAGACAGCATCACCTTCCTCAGCTCCTCCCTTTCTCTCTTCCAAGCTGATAGCTAAAGTAAAGAGGGACAGCCTCAGGGTTCCGTTCCCTGTTTTTGCTACAACTATTCCAGAAGAGTTCAGGAACAGAGAATCTAGGGGGCCCTCCAGTGCCATCTGTCTCCGCCTGGCCAGGGCCTGAAGATGGACACCGTGGTCCTGCCTCCTAGGAGCTCAGGGCAATGATGTCGGGGAGCCCGCTTGCTTCTGTTCAGGAGAGCCGATTAGTCAACTTTCAGGAAACTTAATTCACGTTACTTAAACAATGCCATTATTAAAAATGAGAGAGTGAGTGAGAAGGAGTGAGAAGGCTCAGCAGGCCAAGGACTTGCCACCCAAGCCCGATGACCTGAATTTGATCCCCAGACCCGTGAAGGAAGCAGGAGAGAAGCAACTCCACACGTTATCCTGTGAGCCCACAGTACCCTGCGGCACAGGCACCCATACCCATCTTACACAAACGTGATGCTGGTAATAAATATTTAAATAGAGGGTGGAGTGATGGCTCAGTGGTTAAGAGAGCTTGTTGCCCTTCCAGAGGACCTGGGTTCAATTCCTAGCACTCACCTGGTGGCTCACATCTCTTTGCAACTACAGTCCCAGGGGATCTGACACCCTCTCTGGCTTCTCTGGACACCAGGTATATAAATGGTACACAGCATACCTATAGGCAAGACACTTATACACATAAAATAATAAAAAATTGAATTAAATTAAAAATAAATAGAATCAAAATGGTGAGAACAAGAATGATAAATATCCAAAACTCAGACACATACACACACACACACACACACACACACACACACACACACACACACACACGAGAGAGATACAGAGAGAGAGAGAGAGAGAGAGAGAGAGAGAGAGAGAGAGAGAGAGAGAGGAGGGATAAGCAATACGGTAAATGTGGCTAAATCTTAGTGAATTTACTAAGTAAAATCATGGCCGTAATGTTTGTTTTATGGGTTAAAACACCAAACTAGCTATGACTAGATAGTAAGGCACAGGTAAAATGCTAACCTGTCCTAGCATCCTAGAAATTTCCACAAGGGAAGATCATGGATTTCAAACATTAAAGATATTAAATGCTGAAATTTCTAAGGTGATTGCTGGCTACTATAACTGCAAAGCAAGGTGCAACAAATGTAGCAGAACATTGTGTGCCTCAGTTTCCCTGAATTGGCCAGAAGTCCACAAGGAGCTCAACTGAATCCTCTGCCCAGAGTCTCCAGGACAGCAGTTGGGGTTTTGGTGTGATTCTCTCTGATTTGTGTTATAGGCAGAATTGTTTCTTGTGGTCCCAAGCAGGAGGCTTCAGCCCATGCTGAAGGGGCTGGCGAGGCTGCCCCTCTTCATAGACAACTTACCATTTCTCAGGCCGGCAGGAAAATCTCTGAATCTTCCTCTAGGCTTCTCCTGTCCATCACAGAAGTCACCTGATTAAAACAGGTCCATCCAGAGAATTTCCTTTTTGATAGCCCAAAACCACCCCGCCCTTCTCTTATAATTTAATCACAAATATGGCATCTATCATATTCACCATCCTATCCACACCCATGAGGGGTAGGAAGAAAATTATAATAAAGGGGGAAATAATTACATTAAAAATTGTGTGTGTGTGCATATCAGAGAGGTCATGACGTGCATGTGAGAGGTCAGAGACAACTTACTGGAATACGTTTTCTCCCTCAACTGTGTACATCCCCAGGGATCATGCTAAAGGCAGTAAGAGCCTTTACCCACTGACCTATCTTCTTGTCCCAGAAGATAATTTCAGGGCTACTTGGAGTTCTGTCTACTACAGTTAAAACAAAACAAAACAAAACAAAACCAGTTTTTTGAGACAGGGTTTCTCTGTGTAGCCCTGACTGGGAACTTGCTCTGTCGACCATGCTGGCCTCTAACTCAAAGATCCATCTACCTCTGCCTCTAGAGTTCTGGGATTAAAGGTGTGCACCACCATCATCCAATAGCTACAGTAAATATTTAAAAACTAGAATTAGATTATTCGATTTCCAAACCCGCTGAAAGTTTTTAAAAAGGAATAAGAAAAAGAAGAAAATTCTAATACTTGGGGAAAAAATGTAAGTAGGTAAGGAAGTCAAACAAAAAATATAAAATGATAGTCATATGTCATAAATCACAGTTGATGTTAAAACAAATTTTCTCTAGATGTACCCCAAGACTATTCAAGTACATTTAAGAAATGGTCTAATTCTACACTTTTACCTCAAGACACACCTAAGGAAAAGGACTTTGAAAGTTGAAAGTAAATCAAGCGCATCCTTTTCCCAGCTGCCACCAAGATGGCTGAAGTGGAGCAGAAGAAGAAGCGGACCTTCTGCAAGTTCACCTACTGCACCGTGGACCTGGACCAAATGCTGGACATGTCCTAGGAGCTGCTGATGCAGTAGTACAGCGGAGGCGACGCCTGAATGTGGCCTGCGGTGGAAGCAGCATTCACTACTCAAGTGTCTGAAAAAGGCCAAGAAAGAGGCGCTGCTCATGGAGGAGCCCGAGGTGGTGAAGACCCACCTAAGGGACATGATCATCCTGCCCAAGATGGTAGGCAGCATGGAGGGCGTGTACAACGGCAAGACCTTCAACTAGGTGGAGATCAAACCTGAGATAATCGGCCACTACCTGGGCGAGTTCTCCATCACCTGCAAGCTAGTGAAGCACGCCGGCCTGGCATTGGTACCACCCACTCCTCTGCTTCATCCTCAAGTAGCTGTGGCCAATAAAGACTTATAATTGAGGGGCTGGAGAGATGGCTCAGAGGTTAAGAGCACTGACTACTCTTCCAGAGGTCCTGAGTTCAATTCCCAGCAACCACATGGTGGCTCACAACCATCTATAGTGAGATCTGATGCCCTCTTCTGGCCCTGCAGGCATACATGCAGGCAGAATATTGTATATGATAATAAATAAATTTAAAGAAAAAAAAAGACTTATATTTGAAAAAAAAAAGAAGAAAAAGAAAGAAAGTAAATCAAGCAAGCAAACACTAACCAAATAGCTAAGAAAATTGAATACAGGGTTGGAGAGACGGCTCAGAGGTTAAGAGCACTGGCTGTTCTTCCAGAGGTCCTGAGTTTAATTCCCAGCACCCACATGGCGGCTCACAACCATCTTTAATGAGATCTGGTGCCCTCTTCTGACGTGCAGATATACACGCAGACAGAACACTGTATACATAATAAATAAATCTTAAAAAAAGAAAGAAAATTGAAAACCTTAAACCTGTCTCCCAGCACACACTCTTGGTTATGCTTACACAGCACAGAAACTTGACAGTGTTTAGTAAGGTATATAAACAAGAGTATTAACAACATCAGTATTCATAATAGAAAAAAATCTGAAAAGGTTCTTGAATATTCATTCACATGATGAGTACTTACTGAAGTAACAGTCTAATGTAAAGAAACAAAGTCCGTGTGCAGTATTAGGGATTATTAGAAGGACAATCCTGTTTTGTTTTGAGACAAGGTGTTGCTATGTAGCCAGGCTGGCCTTAAATTCTCCAGGACTCTTACCTCAGCCTCCCAAGGGCTCAGATTGCAGGTACACCTGGCTTGCAGTTTTGAATCAAAAGAGGAATTACAGGGGTGTATATTTGTCCTACTTTGCTTTTCTGCTGCCACTGTGGTAAAACATTGACCAAAAGCAAGTTGGGGAGGAAAGGGTTTATTTCATCTTACACTAACTACATAGCCCATCATTAAAGGAAGTCAGGGAAGGAGTTCGAGGCAGGATCCCAGAGGCAGGAACTGAAGCAGAGACCATGGAGGGATACTGCTTACTGGCTTGCTTGCTCCCCTACCTTTCTTATACAGCCTTGGAATACTTGCCCAACTACCTACAGTGTGCTGGGCCCTCCTAAATTAATTAGCCATTAAGAAAATAGCCCACAGACATGCCCATAGGCCAATGAAAGAGGTAATTCCTCAGTTGAAGTTCCCTCTTCCCAGGTGACTCTAATTTGTGTGAAGCTGAGAAAACTAACTGGCATAATATTCGTGTAAATTGAAAAACAATGAAGTAATATATAAGTTAAGGACTTGTTTTCTGTAGAAAAACTAGTTGGACATGTTTAGTTCCAGCATTTGGGAGGCAAAAGCAGGTGGACCTCTGTGAGTTCGAAGTCAGCTAGGACTACATAGTATATTTCTTGACAGCCATAGCTAGGTAATAGAGAGATTCTGTCTCAAAAACAAGACAAAACAAAACAAGGTTGGGGGCAGGCTACAACCATAAGGAGGGATGATTAACCCTGGCTTCAGGTTAGTTGTGAGGCAACTGAGAGAAAGAAGGGATGCAGGCATGCAGGGCCATAGAGAGGTTGGTGGTGGTGTTAATGTTCTATTTCTTTTTCTGACTGACATGCAAAACATATGTACACACACATTGTAGTTTAGATAAGAAATGCCCCCATAGGCTCAGGTAGAGGCATGAATAGATAGAACAGACAGAATAGATAGAATCATGTTGAGACAGGATTCTCTAAATAGCCCGGCTGTCCTAGAACTCACTATGCAGACCACGTTAACTTGGAACCCACAGAGATCGGCCCATCTCTGCCTCCGCCAACTTTTTTTTGTTGTTGTTGTTACAAAATCCCAAAACATAGACAAAGCAAAGGAAAAAAAAGTCTTGTAAAGAAACCTCTCCCAAGGGTAAATATTCTTATGAATTTCATGTATATGTTTTTAAATGTGCACTAGGCTTTAGTGTCCATATATTTACAGAAATATATAGTTTATTTTTATGGGAGGCGTAAGTTAGCACGCGTGATATTACTGTCTGCATTTTGCAGCTTCTTTTCCCCCTTACTAGAACCTTCTAGCAAGGTCTCCACATAAGCACATGGGCATCGACCTGGTTTGTTTTTGTTTTTGTTTTAAAGTCATTTCACAGTATGCTGTGACTGGGAACATTATTTTACTTGACTCCGCATCAGGCAGAAGAAGTGAGGTCATGCAATAGGAACAAATTTAGATTCTTGGTCGCTTGCCACAGAAATTTTATTTTCACGGTCCTGTAGCCTGTCCCTTGTGAGCTGATTGTCTGAATTTTGTTTCTAGCCTCCGGCATTCAGCTGCAGCGGCCACTACAACAAACAGTACTAGTCAGTGTGACTTAGCTGAAAGAGCTGGAGTCTTAAGCAGGCAATTAAGGGTTCTGCATCGGAAGCCCTGCCCCCCCCCCCCCCCCCCACCTTCCATTCACAGCTCACTGGCCAGGGCCAGCTCTGCTGCCCTAATTTAAGCACTAGGAGGTGGGAAGCAGATTCCTGAGGCAGGCACCCAGAGGGAGCAAGCCAGGCCTATTTGGCAATAGCACTGATGACTTCCTTACCACGTTGATAGTCTGATGCCTTTTTTCCTTTCTTCAGAAAAGAAAAGATCTTAGTTTTAACCACACACATATGTGTATGGGCATGTACATGCCAGTGCAGTTCTCTGTGGAGACCAGAAGAAAGAGCCAAAACTCCTGTGCACTGCCTGATGTGAGTGTGGGAATTGAACTTGGGTCCTCTGGAAGAGGAGCCAATGCTCTTAAACCCCTAAGCTGTCTCCCAAGCCTGGTCTGCTTTTATCATGGTGCTTCCTTAGGTTCAGATTTCTAAGGTCTCTGTTGTTTTTCCCCACCCCACACCATGCTGTGTCTGGTACACAGATGCCTGGTAGAAGTTTGTCAACACTAATGACTGGAAAGTCTCCCATTTTGTTAAGAATTCTGTGTGGTGGGCTAAGGATGCAGCTCAGTTGGCAGAGTGTCAACCACACGCACCAAGTCCTGGGTTTGATCTCAAGCAAACAGTATAAATCTGGTGTAGTGGTGCATGCCTTCAGTCCTAGCACCAAGAAGATGGAGGCAGACAATCAAATGTTTGTGGTCATTTTCAGCTGCATAGGAAGTTCCAGCCCCGCCTGGGGTACATGACATCCTGTCTCAAAAACAACAAGGCTGAAGAGATGACTCAGTGCTTAGGAGTGCATGCTCCTCTCTCAGAGGACCTGAGGTGGGTTCCTGGCACCCACACTGTGACTTCAGCTCCTGAGAATCCAACACCCTCTTCTGGCCTCTAAGGGCACCACCACACTCAAGGAACACACACACACACACACACACACACACACACACACACACCAATCAAAAATCATCTTTTTAAAAAAATAAAAGAAGAAAAAGAATTCTATTTGGTTTCCAGCAGCACAGACCCAAAACCCAAAAAACGTGAAAGTGGGTCACATAAACGGGAGGTTTTACTTCTTTTCACATGAAGACACTAAAGGGAGGCAGTCTCAGGACGGCATGTATGACGTCATCGAACTCCCAGCCTCCCTTGCCTGTTGTTCAATCATTCCTTAATATGTGACCACCTCTGCTGCTGAGGAAAGCTGAAGATAAAGAAATTCTTTTAAAGATCACAGTGCCATAATGGCATGGAGAAAGAGTGTGTGTCTGAATCTCTGTCTGTACAATGGCCTCTCTGAGCTCTCTGTAAACATTTTCATGAAGAGTTATGTGTATGTGTGCTTTACTTGTCAAATGTTTAATAAAAGGCAGGCATATTTCCTACCTGGCTTGATTTAGAAAAAAATACTTCTTATTTTTCATGGTTGTATTTGTTTTGTTTGTTTGCTTGCTTTTTTCTCTTTCTCTTTCTCTTCTCTCCACTTGGCATTGTAACTCTGGTCTTTCCCTGTAAAGCCTCGTCCTCCATCCTCTCAGTAAGGGGCAACATCATCCCCTCTGTTTAGATAAAAAAACAAAACCAACTCAAGAACTCTCTCTCCTCTC
>CABHPP010120025.1:28261-39398 GCA_902168425.1 Peromyscus attwateri | reverse complement strand
TGCAAAGCGTGCCTGGAGCATTTCTTTGTGTGTGTAGGTACATGTTTGCTCACCCACGCAGAGGTCAGAGCACAGCCTTGGTGTCGTCTCTCAGGTGTTCTCCCTGGGTACCATCCATCTTTGTGTTTTTTTGAGGTCTCTTGTGGGCCTACTCCTTGCCAAGTAGGCTGTACTGGAGGGCCAGTGAGCCTTGGGAGCTGCCTGTCTCTTCTGCTCCTTTGCTAGCCCCACCATGCCCAGCTTTATTTTAATGTGGGTTCAGGGAATTGAACTCAGATCCTAGTGCTTTGAAGGCAAGATAACTGAGTCATCTCCTCAGCCCCCAATTTAGTTAATTTTAAGAAAAGACTTCCCTGATCAATTTAGTTGAATATTTAGATTTTGATTATGTTAAAATTGCTAAACATTTATTCAGTGCTTTAATTCAATAATTTTTGTAAGAAATGTAAGAATTCTAGAAACAATAATTTCTTTAAACCTATATATTTTTCTCTTTGTTCTCACTTTTTGATAATTCACCATAAAAGCTAGTGTGTAGCTCACTGACAGAATTCTTGCCCAGCATATATGAAATTCTGAATGTGATTCTTGGCAATGTAAAAAGTATATACACACACATATTAATTTTATTAACTAAAAACTATATAATATAGATATATACTATAGATAGCATTTAATAGTGCTCATTTTATTTCATACTTTCTAGTGCAAACCATGTCTTAGGGTTTCTGTGGCTGTGAGGAGACACCATGACCCCAGCAACTCTTCCAAAGGAAACATGTAACTGGGGCTGGCTACAGTTCAGAGTTCAGTCCATTATTGTCGTGGTGGGAAGCATGGCAGCAGGCAGGCAGACATGGTGCTGGAGAAAGACATTCTCTATCTGGATCTGCTGTTAGCAGGAAGAGACAATGGGCCTGGCTTGAGCATTTGAAACCCTAAAGCCCACCCCCAGTGACATATTTCCTCCCACAAAGCCATACCTACTCCAACAAGGCCACACCTCCTAATCCCTAAGTAGGGCCACATTCCCTAATGACCAAGCATTCAAATCTGTGCGCTTATAGGGGCCATTCTTATTCAAATCACCACAAACCATAAATACATTCATTTGTTCATATATCCTTTTAGCCTTTGTGAGTAAGACACTGTGCTAGACACAAAGATTAAAATGGGATTTTAAAAAATATTTATTTGTCTTATGTTTAATTATGTGTAGGTGAGTATGTTGGCATGTGGATATGTGCACCTGAGTGCAGGTGCCCACAAGTACGAGAGGCATTGGATTCCCTAGGGCTGCAGTTCCAGAGGGTTGTGAGCCACCTGACATGGGTGGGAAATGAACTTGGATCCTCTGAAAGAGCAGAAGATGCTCTTAACTTCTGAGCCATCTTGAAGCCCCTGGGATTTCTGAAGTAAAATCTGTTTTGATAAAACGTATATTTGGGCTGGGGTGCAGGGGCATTGTGAGACTCCCCAGACATGACTATTGACGATAGCAAATGCCATAGGAAATAAAACACTTGCTGATATGCAACGAGAGTGAAAGGGCAGGAGAAACAAGGAGTTATTTGATGTAGTCTTCGAGGCCCAGAGTCCGGGATAGTGGTTTGTAGCGTTGAGAATCAGCATTGCAGAAGGAAGGGGGAGTGCTGTGGAATGTGATTGAATGATGCTGAGGGACCATTAATTTGGGCATGTCATGTCAGAAAGAGTAAAGAAGAGAGAGTAGACAGACCCTTTAAGAGGCAGTCTTGGGAGATGAAGCAGATTTAAAGGTGTAATATATGGGAGTCCTACTAAACCCAGCAGAACTTGATCAGTGATTGGATCTGGAATTCCCATTTGGTATCATATTTATTTGTAGCTCCACTTCTTTCCGCCTTCACCTTAAGCTGTCCCCACCCCTTGCCTAAATTGCTGTAGTCGCTCCCACATGCGTTTCCCTGCTTCTATCTTTGCCCCCAACAATCTGCTCACTTCAGGATGATCCTTTTAAAGTATAAGCCAAGTCATTCTTCATCTTGTCAGAACTGTTGGATTCTCTTCTTAGTCATAATCATGTATTTGTGTGTGTATTTGTATATGTGTATTTGTATATGTGTGAGCACATGCCTGTCATAGCACACTTGTGGAGATCAGAGGATGTCTTTAGAAAGTTGATTATATCTGTCATCAGATTGGCGCCTGGCATCTTTACTCACTGAGCCATCTCAACAGTCTTGTGATTACTTTCTCAAATAGTACCCCACTTTTGCTGACAGTAAGTTCCATAGCACTCATTAATCCATGGTATTTGTTTGTTTCTTTGGTGTCTTTCTTCTTGTACTGGACTTGCTTATTTTTGTTTATTACTAAAATCGTAGTTCCTACAACCCTCAATGAATAATCATTACATTGTGAATGCGTGAATATTAAGGTAACTTTAACTCAGTTGGGGTGTAACTCAGTGATAGAACACTTGCCTAATGTGGGCTCTACTACTGAGCTGTGTCTCTGGCCCACCTTTTGATTTTAAGAAGCAGAAATCCACTGAAGTCAATTTAAATATAAAGGTATTTGTTGAAAGTTCTTATGCTACTCAGATTTGGAAGTAGAGCTATCTCTCACAAGGTATTGAGATGTTGAAACTGAAGTATGAAGTACACCCCTGTTTTACATGCTTTCTGGGGTTATATGGATGCTACATGTTATCTTCATTCTTTTTCTCTTGTAGATTGCCCCTAGTATTTTTTGTTGTTGTTGTTGTTCTTAGAGACAGGATTTCTCTGTGTAGCTTTGGAGCCTGTTCTGGAACTCACTCTGTAGACCAGGCTGGCCTTGAACTCACAAAGATCCACCTGCCTCTGCCTCCCGAGTGCTGGGATTAAAAGCATATGCCACCACTGCCCAGCTTTTTGTCCCTAGTATTCTTGATGCATGTGGCCCCACTATATGTACCCTATGATTAACTACCTTTTTCCAGATCCTGAGAGCGAGTTGTTATTTCTTCCCCAACTCTGTTCAATGATATTGTATTGATAATTTGAAATCAGCTATGGCAGAAATAGTTACACCATGGAAATTGTAAAGTGCTACATAATAGTACCCTGCCAAGAGTTAGTTTTTAGCATACCACTGCTCTAACCTTAAGTGTATGTGCTCTCGAGCTCAGAGACCTTTGCTCCTGTCTTTTCATCTCTTTGTTCAGATTTTCAAGAGAGACAGATAGATAGTCAGATTGATTAGCTTAGTTCTCTGCTCTCCACAGTGGTGTCATCTGAGAGCCAGTTCTGCACCTCCCTTACCAAGCCTGCGTCAAGTAGCATGTAATCCACTTTGGCAGAGTAGCTGTGCCATGGAAATCAGCAAACAGTTCAACTCACAGTGCTCTCTTTTTTCTCTCTGCTGCCTAACAAATATTGGTAGGGTATACGCTTGCTAAGCTGTGAGCAGAAAAAAGTGAATGTGGTATGAATTGAAAGATAGCAGTTTCTCTAACAGAAGAGGGACACCACATGGAAATCACTGAAGATGTTTCGTGGAGATCTCAGTGGTGCTGTGGATAAAGAGATAGATTGACCAGGACTGACCCAATGAGAAACTGTGATTATGCTTAGACCATGAGCCACCCCTAGAGGGCGATTTAGTGACTTTATAGACACCAAGAATTGTAAACCTCATGAGCAGAGTCCTGAATTATAAGCAAAAAAAAAAAAAAAAAAAAAAAACAACCAAAAACCAAAACCCATATATCAAGTATATGTTTATAATACACAAGTAAAACTAGATAAAATCAGAGAGGTGCTGAGGTAAGAATTTTCTCAAGATTGGGAAGCTGATGCCTGTTGTTGGTAAGAGAAAGAGACCAGAAGATACAGATTAAAGATTGGAGGAGGTAAAAATTGTAATTTCCTCCTTTGGAAATTTCAGTAATTGTTTTGCTTTGATTATCCCATTGCAGGAGACCGTGGGAAAGATTTTTCAAACAGACATTGCAGAACATGCTTTGGTAGGTAGCTTTTTAATATTTGTTTCTGACCTTCTGGTTTAATTTTTAGTTCTTTATTTCTTTCGCAATGTAAGTGTAATTATAAATATATACACTCAGATAATACTGATGGGGGAATGTCTTTCTGTATGCTTCGAATATGTGTTGCCCTGATTGGTTGATAAATAAAGCTGTTTGGCCTATGGCAAGGCAGCTTAGAGGCAGGTGGGAAATTCAGAGAGAGACAGGAAGAAGGAGGAGAGAGACGCCAGCCAGATGCCCAAAAAGCAACATGTAATGGAAAGCAGGTAAAGCCACGGAACATGTGGTGATACATAGATTAATAGTTATGGGCTAATTTAAGATATAGAGCTAGCTAGCTAAAAGCTTGAGCCATTAATATAATGCTCTGTGTGTTTACTTGGGGGACGTGAGTGGGAGAGATTTGTCCTGATCGCCGGCAGGCCAGGACACAGGAAATCTTCCAGCTACAAATACAGGGAATACAGTAAGAAAAGCGATTCCTAATCTTATTACCCAGAGACAGCTGTTGGTGACGTTTGGCCTCCCACTTTTATAAATGTGTAACTACCTCCATTCCCCAAGTTCACGTAAACAGTATTAATTAACATTCCATATTTTTATGGAATGATACTCTATTCTGTTTGAATACTGTTTGTGTGTGTGTACCTCTTTTTAAAATGACCACATAGCCTGCCAGTATGTGAGCATCACATAGTAGATTTATCTGAGCAGCTTCTGGAAGCCTGCTGCAGTTCTGATTTCTCAGTAGGCACCCATGCTGTTAACATCATATGTAAAGTAACTGTGTGTGTTTGGGTTATTTACTTTTGCCTGTAGATAAATTCTTGGTAGAATTCATTTATTCATTTATTTTTCATGTTCAGTATATATCTCCCTCCAGATTGTCCCTAGAAAGATGAATGAGGATTTTATGTGAAAGTGCTTTTTTCTTCTTTTCTTGGGCAACCCTGGTCTAGCCCCTTTTATTTTTGTTAATCAGATAAGTAAAAATTTAAAATTGCCTTTTTTATTTTTTCTGTCTTTGATTACTAGTTCAGTGAAATAGCTGTGGACAGATAGCTTGATTATTGGATTTTGGCCACCTACCATTTAGTCAGTGTCTTTCTGTCTCTGTGGGTATGTTTCTTTCTTTTTCAAAATTTATTTTTAGTTTGTGTGTGTAAGTGTTTTGCCTGGTTATATGTATGTGTACCATGTGCATGCCTGGTGCCTGTGGAAACCAGAAGAGGGGCATCGGGTTTCTTGAAACTGGAGCTACAGATGGTTGTGAGTTTCTTTGGGTGCTGGAAATTAAACCTGGGTCCTCTGCAAAGAGCACAAAATGCCCCTAACTGCTGAGCCATTTCTCCAGCCCCCTGTTGGTCTTTTTTTTTTTTTTTCTTCTTCTTCTCTTTACTCTTCTGTCTGTCTGTCTGTCTCTGTCTCCCCCCTCCCCCTTTCTCCCCTTCTCTCCGCCCCCCTTCTTTCCTCTTTGGTTTTTCAAGATAGAGTTTCTCTGTGTAACAGCCCTGGCTGTCCTGGAACAGCTGTGTAGACCAGGCTGGCCTTGAACTCAGAGATCCACCTGCCTCTGCCTCCTGAGTACTGGGATTAAAGGTGTGCTCCACCACGCCTGACACTCATTGGTATTCCTTAACTTTGAATTTTTAAAATAACTTTGTGACATGCCTATCCTCTCAACTTCGTTGATTTGAGCTTTTACTTTTTTTTTTTTTTTTTAGGGCATTTGTAAGAGTTTATATTTTAGAGATGTTAACCTTTCGTAATTTATAATATATATCTTCCCACTTTTCATTTACATTGTTTATTGCTTTTTAGAAGTTTTTAAAATTAATTTGTCATAAAACATCAATATTTTCATTTACAGTTTCTAACTTTTTAGTCTTGTTTACATAGGTTTTAAAACAATCTTAAGAGTATAAAAGTGTTCACCCAGATTTACATCTAGTGTTTTGTGGCTTCATTTGTTGCACTGAAATATTCAGTTACCTGAGATTTCTTTTAGTGTGAATGGATTTATTGCTTATATTTTTTGGAGCAGCTAGATGTTATTTAAGAAAGATTCTTGTGTGCCCTTTGTGTGCCACATTTTGTGTTTCATTTTGTTTTTTGATAGAAACTGCTGAGTAAATATAACATTAACAGTGCTTAACAATGATTGTGTTAGTAATTGAAACGCTATTTAAATATGTTGAACTTTTGTTTTTTACCATTAGAAAAATTCCTTAGAAACAGATATTCCTACTGTGAATATTTTAGCTGATGAAGAATTCCTTCCCTTCCAAGAAAACACATTTGACCTGGTGGTTAGCAGCTTAAGGTTAGTAATCCATTTGTACTTTTAAAATGTATGTTAGAGAGGCTGGAGAGATACCTTGGTTGGTAAAGTGCTTGCTGCGTAAGCATGAAGACATAATTTTGATTCACAGAACCCACATAAAAGGCAAGCATAATGGCACATGCTTGTATTGTAATCTCAGCTTTGGAGAGGCAGTGACAGGCAGATCCCTGGGGCTCCCTGGCCAGCAGCAGGTCAGTCTTTCTTGATGAGTTCCAGACAAGTGAGAGACCCCATTTAAAAAACAGTATGGTCAGAACCCAAGCATGAGCTTAGCCTCTGGCCTCTATGTGCACACATGTGCAGGCATGCATGCATGTGTACACACACACACACAAACACACATGTACCTATGTGTGTGTATATATGTTATAAATAGGTCTAATTTACATTGTAACATTTTACTCTTAGGCTAGCAATAGATAATGGATTAATACCACCACCCTTCACCCCCACCTGGAATTAAATCTAAGGTTAAAGACAAGAACTCTTACTGAGCTGTATATTCTTCATTGTGATAAAGTAAATTCTTTAGTTTATAAACTGTAAGATTCTTCTGTTTAACAATTATGGATTTAGGACACCCTAGTGGAAATCTAATGTAGTGTCTTTTTATTCCCAGGTTTCTACATACAGCTTGCTAAAGCTCTTTTGCTGTCACACATTAGAGAATAAACAGGGTCAGCAGAAAACAGGAGATTTTAAGGTGTTTTATGTGTAAGTTTAGAAAGCTTTGTTATTTTGATTTCCATCATCTTAAAAGATGTTGGGTGTACTGTCTACCTATTAAAATAGGAAAAATCCAAACACTGACAACACCAGCTGCTGGCAAGGGTGTAGAGCAACAGGAACTCACTGCTGGTGGGAATGCAAAATGATATAGACACTTTGAAAGACTGTTTGATGATTTCCTGAAACTTGAACATACTTTGTTAGGTTCCAGCATTTATACTCTTTGATATTTACCCAAAGAAATGAAAATTTATATCCATGCAAAATCATAAACATGAATGTTTATATTACTCCTTAAATTTTTTTAATTTTGTTTATTTTATGTATATGAGTATTTTAACTGCAGGTGTGTATGTGCACTACATGCATGTCTGGTGCCTGTGGAGGCCAGAAATGGATGTAGAGTCCTCTGGAACTGGAGTCAGAGATTGTTGTGAGCCACCATTTGGGTGTTAAATACTGAACTCAGCCTTCTGCAAGAGTAACAAGTGCTTTTACCACTGTGGCTATGTTATTAATTGCTAAAACTTGGAAGCAACTAAGATGCTGTCTTAGGATTACTCTTGCTGTGATGAAAAACCATGACCAAAATAACTTGAGAAGGAAAGGGTTTATTTCACTCACAGTTCCATATAAAGTTCATCATCAAAAGCGGTGAGGGCAAGAGCCTGAAGGCAAGAGTTGATGCAGAGGCTATGGAGGAGTACTGCTTCCTGGCTTGCTCACCTGCTCTCTTACAGAACTCGGGACCACCTGCCTAGCGGTGGGACCACCCACAATGTGCTGGGCACTCTCCCATTGATCACTACTTAAGAAAATGTCCTACAAACTTGCCTACAGCTATTTCCTTTATTGGTTTTCTCTACTCAGGTGATTTTTGTTTGTGTCAAGTTGACATAAAACTGTCCAGCACAGATGTCCTTCAGTACTGAGTGGTTGAATTGTGGTACATCTTGACAGTGGAGTTATTTAGCACTAAAAAGAAATAAGCTGATCAAGATGGCGGCTGCCACTGGTGGGCCGTGTGCGAGAGCAAAATAGGATGATGAACTGATGTGGAAGTAAGAGGAACAGGGCCACAAAGAAAGACGTCAAAAAAGGTATACAGAAAAAGTGAAAGATAAAAGCTCAGAGAAAAAAGATAGAAGGATTAATTTAAGTTAAGAAAAGCTGGCTAGAGCATCAGAGTTTCTCTGCCTTCCTCGGGAATCCGCGGTTTGGATCTATCCTTCCTGTGCGGTCTCCCCAGGCCTGCGGGTGAGCAGATCGCCGGGCACACGGGTGAGAGGCGCGGTACGAGCGGCGTGGTCGTAGCGAGCACAGGGAAGGAGCAGCGGCCGGGGGCTCCCCGGGTGACTCTTTGGGGCGCGACAGAGCTGGGTGAACGCAAGAAGAGGAACTACAAGGATCAGGGACACCTGTACCCGCACAGTGGATGTTGATCACCTTGCTGATTGCTTCTCAATTAGGAACTAGTGGAGAGCGCAGCGCCCTGTGAGACCTGAGCTCCTTGGCAGGGATCAGTGCAGCTGTGGCTACAGAGACAACGAGGGAGGACGCTGCAGTGCTCCCAGGAACCTGAAGGATCAAGGAGCCAGAGAAGGAGGAAGACATCAGGGGCCAGCCACCCAGCTATACAGCAAGCCACGGAGTAAGAGGTGTCTTTGGATCCTGTATTTCAAGAAGCTCTCAAAAGAACTTATTAAGACCACACAACCACCGAACCAGATCACCAGAATCGTAAATTATATACCTCACCGACTGAGAACAGGGGTGGTCAGCTTGCCCAGAGAACCAGATTTTTAGTTTCTCATTTCCCGGTGCTTGAAGTTTCTCATTTCTGAGGCTTAGAGGTGTAAGCCTGAAGGGTTAGGGTCTCACACCATCTGCACTGAGCAGAGAAAGAGATGAGTAGACGCCATCGGAAAAATACAAGCAACAACATAAAGACCTATATGACAACACCAGAACCTACCGACCCTACAATTTTAAGTCCTGAACATACCAAGGCAGAAGAAACAGAAGAAATTAATCCTAACAATGACTTAAAGAAGATGATAGAGGCCCTTAAAGAAGAAATAAAAAATATTCTTAAAGAGGAAATAAAAAATTTCCTCAAAGAGGAAATGAAAATCTCCATTAAAGAGGAAATAAAAAATTCCCTTAAAGAGGAAATGAAAAACTCCATTAAAGAGGGAATAAAAAACTCCCTTAAAGAGGAAATGAAAAACTTCATTAAAGAGGAAATAAAAAATTTCCTTAAAGAGGAAATGAAAAACTCCATTAAAGAGGAAATAAAAAATTCTCTTAAAGAGGAAATGAAAAACTTCCTTAAAGAGGAAATAAAAAATTCCCTTAAAGAAATGGAAGAAAAAACAAACAAAAAATTGGAAGAGAGCAAAGAAAGCCAAGAAAAAATAATTAAACAGATGAAAGAAATATTCCAAGATCTGAAAAAAGAAATTGAGACAACAAAGAAAACACAAGCTGAGGGAATGCTGGAAATAGAAATCCTGACTAAACGAACAGGAACTACAGAAACAAGTATAACCAACCGAATACAAGAGATGGAACAGAGAATCTCTGACACTGAAGACACAATAGAGAAAATAGATTCGTCAGTCAAAGAAAACACTAAAGACAAAAAAGTCGTAACACAAAACGTCCAAAAAATCTGGGACACCATGAAAAGACCAAACCTAAGAATAATAGGGATAGAAGAAGGAGAAGAATACCAACTCAAAGGCACAGAAAATATATTCAACAAAATCATAGAAGAAAACTTTCCTAACCTAAAGAAAGAAATACCTATGAAGATACAAGAAGCTTACAGAACACCAAATAGGCTGGATCCAAAAAGAAAGTCATCTCGCCACATAATAATCAAAACATTAAACATACAGATCAAAGAAAAAATATTAAGAGCTGCAAAGGAGAAAGACCAAGTAACATATAAAGGCAAACCTATCAGAATAACACCAGACTTCTCAATAGAGACTATGCAAGCTAGAAGGTCCTGGACAAATGTTATGCAGACACTAAGAGACCACGGATGCCAACCTGGACTATTATATCCAGCAAAACTCTCAATCACCATAGGCGGAGTAAACAAAATATTCCATGATAAAACCAGATTTAATCAATACCTATCCACAAACCCAGCCTTACAGAAAGCACTAGAAGGAAAAATCCAACCTAAAGAAGGAAGATGAAGTCCTCAATACAGTCTGAAGAGGATGATTTTGTTCCAGAGCTACATAGAAATGTTCACCCCCCAGAGAGGCCCGATTGGGAAGAAACACTTAGTGCGATGATAAACCAGTTTCATATATACGTATATAGTATATGTAAGTAAAGGTGACTGAAGAATTACTCACAGGAAAATAGTACAGTATGTTTTGTTGCTTTGTATGTTTATTGAGTAGATGTTTCCAGGTACTGTTTTAGATGCTGTAGGTAGAGAAGTAGAATATAATGTGAAATAACCATTGCTGGCTGTATGAAAAGGCTACAGATGGCCTTTGTGAGAAGGTGAGATATGAGCAGACACTGGAGAGTGTAAAGGAGCAATAGTATGTTTATCTGGGAACACTTTAGGTAATGGAAGAACAAGTTAAATAAAGGCTATGTCATAGAATTAAAAAAATAAATAAATAAATTAATGCACAAAAGAACTGAGTAGCTGCCTTGTCAAAATGACAGAAATGGTGGCCAAGTTTATGAATAAGTGTTCAGTGTCAATTGTTGTCAGGGAAATGCAAATCAAAATCACAATGGATTATCAGGGTACCTGTGTTACCTAGCAAGGAAACTGAATAGAAGCAACAACATGATATCATTGGTAGGAATGTAAATTGTTTTACCCACTGTAGAAAACTGTATGTTGATTCCTAAAAGAGAAAAAAAATGTGGAACTATTATATATATGACTGAGCAGCACCACATATGTTTATATAGCCCAAGGATTTGTTTTTTCACAGTTGTTGTGTGATATTCTGTTTGTGTTCTGAAAAATAAAGCTTGCCTTGAGATCAAAAAAAAAAAAAAAAAAA
>CABHPP010120025.1:0-28161 GCA_902168425.1 Peromyscus attwateri | reverse complement strand
AAAAGAAATAAGCTGTAGAAACATGATAAGAATGCAGGAAACTTAGAGACACATTACCAAATGAAAGTTTATTCAAAAGGCTGAGTATGTTGGTTCCAACTGTATGACATTCTGGAAAAGGCAGAATTACGGAGACAGTAAAAAAAGATCAGAGTTGTGGAAGTTTAGAAAATGTTTTAATTTCAGATTTCAAAGTTTAGTAATTTTTTTGTGGTTTAGCCTAATGATAATTACACTAATTGAGGTTAAGCAACTATGTGTTTCTATTTTAGTTTGCACTGGGTGAATGACCTTCCTAGAGCACTTGAACAGGTGAGGAAACTTATGTTGGCTTAGTTCTGTGTTAGTTTATCATCCAGATTGACAAATGTTTCTGTTTTCACTGTTTATAAGTCTTACAGAGAATGGAATGAAACCAAATATTTGTAATGTTCTGTGGGCTGGATATACTTGGTACTCTTTGACTTACAAATATACACATTAGGTGACATTCCTTGAGAACTTTAAGAATAGTCAGTTGTAGAATTGCTTATATTTATAAAAGGTTTAATTACTGTTTAAAATAATATTGGTATCACAAAGCATATTCTTTTGTTTGTCTTTTTTTTGAGACAGTGTTTTCTCCATGCAGCCCTGACTTATCCTGCAAGCCATTTTGTAGACCAGGCTGGCCTTGAACTCAGAGATCTGCCTGCCTCTGCCTCATGAGTGCTGGGATTAAAGGTGTGTACCACCACTGCCTGGCTACAAAGCATATTCTACATTAAAAAAATTCCTTCTCTCCCTTTATAGCCTGTGAACTTTTTCTGGGTAGGAACTTGTTTATGTTTATATCTGTCCTGTGCATTACTCTCAGTAAGTGTTAGACAAATGCTTGTAGATTGGTGTTTATCAGTGAGCAGAGAGTGGTGGGTAGATGATGGTATGGCCAAGTAGGGGTGTTCCAAGAGAACAGTTTGAAGGAAGCATGCAGAGCCATGTGAGAACTGGCCTAAACTAGGCTGAAACTCATGAGCTGTCACTTGTACTGCATTTCTTTAGCCAAAATAAACCAGAAGTTCAGCCCAGATTAAAAGAGTAGGAAATAAATTCCATCTGTTGGTGGGACATCTTAAAAAATTTCTTTTTAGAGCGCACAAACAGGAAGAATTGTGATTTTGTGAGCTATCATTATTTAAATGTTTTTTCTTGTAGTATTTTGTTACTGTAAAAAGCAAGTTGTATCTTACAAAATTTGAAAACATACAACATCTTATAGATACTAGAATCATTAGTGAGTGTATTTTCTGTCTTTGTCATTACTATACAACATTACTACACACCATACAGCAGTGACTCTAGGATTCTTGTCTGATGTTATTCACTTCCTGATTTATTTGGCAAAATAAGGTTTGTAGTCATAAAATATTAACTTGGATACATTTATTGTTTTGATGTTTCTGTCTGTAAAATTTGAATAGTTGTGTTATATTTATTACAGATTCATTATGTCTTAAAACCAGATGGGGTGTTTGTTGGTGCGATGTTTGGAGGTGACACGCTCTATGAACTTCGGTGTTCGTTACAGTTAGCAGAAACAGAAAGGGAAGGAGGATTTTCCCCACACATTTCTCCTTTCACTGCTGTCAGTGACCTAGGACATCTGCTTGGGAGAGCTGGCTTCAATACTCTGACTGTGGTGAGTAGCAGGAGAACCAAGTCACCCACTTATTTCATTGCTTGGGGCAGTTTTCCTTGCTCTTTCTTTTATCTTCTTTTTTGCGGGGCAGTGTCTTGTTATCTTTAGTGTGCATAAATACAACTTGACTGAATTGTTGAGAATATAAACTTTAGCATTTAGCTTCCAGGATAAGTAGCTTCAAAAAATGTACCAGTTTATGAAGAGACTTCTCTTTAAATAACATGTATTTATTTTGTGAGGGAGGAAGGTGTGCCATGGTCAGAGGACAGCTTTTGAGAATCAGTTCTCTCCTGCTGTGGGCTTCAGTACTGAACTCAGTGTTTTACCTGCCAATCCCTTTAAGGAAGACTTTAAAAATACTACTCCATTAGAATCTTCAAATCCAAGCTAGGTATAATATGGGATAAGACCACTACAAATGTGGTAATGGGCACTTGTGGTACTGTCCCTACCACCAACCCTCAATTCAAGCAGACACAAATGACTACATTTTCTAAGTCTAGGCTTAGTTGAGGTAGGACATGCTGTATTTCAGTCCCAGTGGAGAGTTTTATAGAGAGGATCCATAAACAGGAAGTGTAGAAGAAACACAGATTTTGCATAGACTGATGGGAGAGCGCACTGGATATAACTTACTTTATTTTGGGGAGGCGTTTTTGAGACTGGGTCTCATATACCCCAGGCTGATATGAAAGTCGCTGTGACTTTGAACTGATCTTTCTGCCCCCACCCCCGGTGTACTTTGATCACAGGCATACACACCTGTCTTCAGTGACTGTGACTTGACTTCCTACCCTATCTCTGTACTACGTAAGGGAATTTAGGAGAGGTGCTTCAGTTCTCTCAGCATTTAAAAAAAAATATTTAAGTGTTTTTCACCCTGAGAGGCCCTTGTTATTAAATGGCCAAAGGGTATGAGATACCCTGACTATTGGTATGAAATACCTGCTTTTCTCTTTCCCTTTCCTTCTCCTAAAACTTTCCGAGAATAAATTTCCAGAAGAGAGTCATCTCCCTTCCACCTCTCCAATCACAGTCGCCCTACAGGACTCATTACTCTGCTCAGATGAGTTGATGATTTCCAAACCCTCTGACATAGAAACATAACTAAATTTGATTGGAGGTGATTGGAATTTTTGATGAAGAAAGCCTCCAGTTGCATAGCTAGAGACGATAGGCTTACAGTTAAAATAGCTGTTTGAGTTAACTTACTGTGAATGCATTTCATAAAATCAACCAACCAAAAATTACATCATATCCTGTGTATTGATAGGAAGCAAGGGGGGTAAACTGGCAGAACCCCTAATCTTAAAAAATAGCCTCCAGAGGGGTAAGGGAAGAAACAACAGATTGGGAGAGTAGGCAAGGCTTTGTCAAGAGCAGAAGACAACACCAAGATGTCTTGCCTGTGTCTGGCTCGACTTCTATAAACTTTTAAATTGCCTAAGTCAATAAAAAGTGGTTTTGATGCTGGGTGGTGGTGGTGGTGGCGGTGGTGGTGGCGGCGGTGGCGGTGATGCATGCCTTTAATCCCAGCACTTGGGAGGCAGAGGCAGGCGGATCTCTGTGAGTTCGAGGCCAGCCTGGTCTACAGAGCGAGATCCAGGACAGGCACCAAAACTACACAGAGAAACCCTGTCTTGAAGAACCAAAAAAAAAATGGTTTTGAGATGTTGAATATCTGAAAATCAGAAAGCATAGCTTTGTGTCAAAGAATCAACATTACTGATACAAGAAGTTATGCATTGAGGGGTTATTATATTTTAAGACTTATTAAATTATATTCACAAATAATTTTTATTATAAATTTAAAACTACTGATAAACTGAAAAATCTATCATTTGCCTTTAATCCCTCAAATCTTAGCTCTCTTCTGAGAACAGCATTTCTCAAAATTTTAGTCTTTGGTGTTCAGAATTTCAGAATTTGGTTTAATCCCCGCACTTGTGAGGCAGAGACTGGTGGATGTCTGAGTTCAAGGCCAGCCTCATCTACAGAATGAGTTCCAGGATAGCCAGGGCTATACAGAGAAACCTTGTCTTGAAAAAAAGTAACAAACAAACAAAAACTGTTAACTTATTAGAACTTATTCTTTTAAGACTGAAAATGATATATACTACTTGTTAATATGAATTCTCTGCGTTCTTTTTTTTTCTTTTTTTTGAATTTATTTTATTTTATTTTACATTATAATTCAACTTTACATATCAGCCATGGATTCCCCCGTTCTCCCCACTCCCACCCCGCCCCCCCCCAACCCCCCATTTCCGTCTCCTCCAGGGCAAAGTCTCTGCGTTCTTATAAAAAAGAACTACACTGAGCTGAGGATATAGCTTAGTGAAAAATTCTTAACCTAGATTCCATCTCTAGCATCACTAGCCAATAAGAATAAAAATGAAGCAAAATCTTAAGCAAGCTGTGGTGGGGAATGTGTGTAATCCCAGCACTTGGAAGGCAAAGGCAGGGAGTGGGTCATGAAGCTAGACTAGGTTGGAGAACCATGTTTCCAAAAAGCAGTGTCACACTTGAGGGTTTTATAAATTGCCTTAGTGTGTGCTTTAGTAAGAGGGTTGGATTCTAATGTCTGCTCATTGGTAGAACCCTTACCTAGCCTGTATGAGGCTCTGAGTCCAATTCCCAGCACTATTATGAAAAATGACCTCTCTTTCTCTCTTCTTCTTCCTCCCTCTACACCCACCCCAGTCCATTCATATTTAAAATACTAGGAAGGAATAATGAAATGTATGTATAGGGAGAAGAGATAGAACAAGGTTTGAAATATAAAGAAGTCTCCTCCTGACATCTGAAATTTTATCCCTCTACCTAAGACAGGAACTTGAAGCAACATAGTTATGCAGAAAGAGAATAAATGCATGGATGCTTATTACTCAGTTAATGTTTCTCACTTTTTAAATGTTTTTAAAAGTTTTCGCACTCTTCTACAGTCCATACCCAACCCCCAGGGAATAGTACTGCCCACAGTGGGCCAAGTCTTCCTATATCAAGACAGCCCCCACAGGCAAACATGATCTAGACAATCCCTCATTGATACTCTTCCCACGTGATTCTCCATTGTGTTGAGGTGATGTACCTTTTCTTTCCAGTTTAATACCTAATGTGTCCTCTATTTGAGCATAATATGTTAAATGGATGTTTGGAATTGGGAGATTGAATAGGAACTTCCTCTGTCTACTGCATGCCTGACTTAGTCTTGTGGTACCAAGAATGGCATACCCCTTTGGGAGAATAGTTACAAAAAACAACAACAAGAAGAAGCCGCAAATGGTGGCTATTGTTGTAATTACTTAGGCCACTCCACGTAGTTATAAGGAAGATTTATTTAGTGGGTAACTTACAAATGACGGGATAGGTAGGTGGTGGGTTCTGGAAAAGAGGCAGCGCAGTCTGGCGGTGTTCTCTGGAGAACCCTCCTCGGTCTACCTCTCACGTCCAGGTCCAGGAAAGAAGAGAGCGCCGCGCGTCCCGATCTCTGGTCTTCAGGGCCTCCCTTGGCCCCGCCTTGTAGGCGTGATAGTTACGGAAGCCTCAATGGGGGTTGGAACTTCCAGACTAAAGCTGGAATGGCTACCCACTACAGGTGGCAAAGGCTTTTAATCTCAGCAGAGGCAGAGGTAGGCAGATCTTTGAGTTTGAGGCCAGCTTGGTTTATGTAGTGAATTCCAGAACAGTCTAGGCTGCATAGTAAGATCCTGTCTCAAAAAAATAAATAAAGTAACCTTCACAGTATAAAACGGTTACTTCATTTTGTTTTTAAAGAGGAAGCTGGCACCAGTTGTTAGAGTTTTAGGAAGATAGCATTTGTGAAGAATATTAAAAAAAGACCATTCTTGGTGGAGATAGAGCTCAGTGGTGGACACTTGCCTAGTACGCGTAAGGCTCTGATAAGGGAAATTTCCTGCCCACCTTGAGAGAGTGGTCTGGGAAATAGTTATAGCTCCTTTCCAAAGCTTGATTTTTATTTGTTTGTTTGTGATTGTCACATGAATTACATTTTTCTTTTAAAAATAGGATACTGATGAAATTCAAGTTAATTATCCTGGAATGTTTGAATTGATGGAAGATTTAAAAGGTGAGTCATTTGTAGATTCCATTTGAGAGGCATTTTGACGGTGTACTCTATGTCGGGGTAAGCACTAGGGATCCATTCCTGTAGAGAAAGCACACTGTTGTCTTAGAGCTTATGGTATAAAGTGGATGACGTGACACTAGAAGAGTTAGATTGGAATTGTGGTTAGTGCTATGAAATTGAGGCTTGTAGCACTATCTGCTTCTGGAATAATAGAGGAGGAATTTGTTGAAGGGTACATTTGTGGTAAAATACTTCAGTGACTTCCAGTAGCAACAGTTCATATGTCAGGTCTAAGCACGCACACACATATCTACACACACACACACATACACACACACACACACACACACACACACACACACACACACACACTTAAAAAACATTACAAACCTTAGATAGTTTAATGAGTTTAGGATTGAGGGTTTAGTTGAGAATAGATCCTGGTCTGGGAGATTAAAGGAATTTTGTTTGAGAAGATGGCATTTGAGCTATGTTCTAAAGAAATAAAATGAGTTAACCGGATGAAAAGGTGAGAGAAGTGTGGCTCAGGCACAGAGCATAGCATATTCAAAAGCCTTTTGCAAGAGAACATGGCTGGAACTAGAAAAGGGGCATTTGGCAGAGGACAGTGAGATGGAGAGTTGGATTGGTGGCAAGTGAGAATCAGATCCTGCACAGAACGTTAAAGTCCCAGGATTACTTACCTTTGTCTTTATGACTGAGTAACTTACAGAAGCAACTTAAGGGAGAAGTGATGCTGGCTCAGGGTTTAGGGTGTACAGTCTGTCATGTCAGGGAAGACCTTGTGACGGGAGAAAGAGGTGGTTTAGTGTCCCGGTTACTCACTTCCTTCAGCTAGACTCCTCCACAGTCTTCCAAAATGGTACCACCAGTTAGGGACTGAGATTTCAAACACACAGACCTTTTGGCAGTGGTGGTGGTGTATGTGTTGGGGGAGTGGGAGGTTCCATGTTTAAGCAATAACAGACCCTCTTAACATTGTTTTCCCTTCCGTGGGTTTGATCTCCAGTACCCAAAATATATTGATAATTTGACTTCCCAAGTTCTTAAAATTTGTGGTGGGTTTGGTTTTGTAAGACTGTGTGTCTCATGGTTTGGCCTTAGGCTGGCCTTGAACTCAGAGGTATGTTGCTTTGGGCATGGGCTACCCAAATTAATGTGTTGTAATGCACTTTTCCCTACATATATGTTTGTTGTCTGCTACTCAAAGTTAGGGAAGCCCTTATCATTAGTTCAGATCCAGAGTGTTAGCTTGGCATTGAAAGTTGCATCATGTCGCTGTACCAGGCTTGTCACTTAGACCTTCCAAAGTCTCTGTAATTGCTCTTTTTTCAAGGTTCATTCTTAGCACCCCTGGTACATACCACACCTGCAAAGTGGCCCAGATGTCAGTAGAAAGCTCTTGATTTGTCTCTGCTCGTGGTCATGCCCATGTTGAGGCCAGATTCCTTAGTCTCCATCAGACAAAGGCTCTCAAGGGTTCAGTTTATCTTTTTCACTTTTGCATCCCCAACCTGATGCAGTGACCTTTGTGAAATAAGCATTTGGTAATTGCAGTCTTATAAATTTTGATTACCTGTATCTTTGCTGATAATCCTCTTTACCCCCTGTAGTAATTTGAGTCTCCCATATCACTGCAGATCTTCATTAAATAATCACTCAATTAAAAAAAAGGTTGTCCTTATCAAGCATTTTAATTGGGAGGAAGCCAAAATATCATTAATATTTTAAAATTTTTTTAAAGATTTATATGTATGTGTGTTTTGCTTGTTTTTATGTATGTGTGCCATGTGTGTGCCTGGTCCCAGAGGAGGCTAGAAGAGGATGTTGGATTCCCTGAGTTTAAGCTTAAATGGATGTGGTTGCTGGGAGTCAAACTCTGGTCCTCTGCAAAAGCAACAAGTATTCCAAACCACCAAGCATCTCCCCTGTACAAGATGCATATTTTTAAGAGTTAATTAGCAAAGGAAGTTTCCTGCAATAAAGTTTGCTAAGAGATGGTGGTGTTTTGGATTTTGGTAAGTGTATTTTAGTTATTTAGGAGGGAAATTTGACAGTTTTGGGTAGCTCAGTTGTGGCCTTTGTGAAATAAGCATTTACTGAGTGCAGTTGTACAAATTTTGATTACCTGTATGTCTTTGCTGATGAGCCTCTTATCCCCTGTAGTAACTTGAGTCTCCCACAGCACTGCAGCAGAGTTGACTAGGGGATGGCGAGTCAGATATGTATATTCTCTCTCTCTCTCTCTCTCTCTCTCTCTATCTATCTATCTATCTCTTTCTCTCTCTCTCTCTGTCTCTATCTATCTATCTATCTATCTATCTATCTATCTATCTATCTATCTATCTATCTGGCAAGAGAATAGTCCCAGTAGACAGGTGTTTGTGGAAGTTCCCAGATCATGGAGCTGTTTTCCTTGTTACAAAGGAAGTATACTATATAGAGGTACAAAGCTTGAGAATGATGTAGAAACACTCTGAAATAATCACTGGAGAGAAAGGTGAACTGATTAGGGAAAAGTTACAGAGTTTGAAGTCTGATTTAAAGTCAATCAGACTTATCAACGGTGGTTAACAACAAACAGGGAGATAGTTGAGTCGGTTCAAATTGAGGTTTTGCTATTTATGTGACAGAAATCCAAAAGTGAAAGATAACTCCACAAATATAATTGAAATAGTGACCTGGAAGAAAAAGGAAGTAGAAGGCAGAAGTGAGCTGGGAAGTTGGGTGAAAGTTGCTGTAGCTAAGCATTCTCAAAGCAGTCAGAAAACAGTTATGGCCGAAGTACTTAATCATGCTGAAAGGGCAGGATAATTAAGTCGGAAAATGAGATGCTTGGTGAATGATTTGAAGGTAAAGCAGTAATTAGTGATAACTCCTTCTGGGACATATTTCACATATGGGGCAGAGATAGAGTGACAGAACTCAGTGGGTGTGAGGTAGAGAGAATGGAATTTGATGGACACTAGCATTGAAAACCTTTTCTCTTAGAATGGTGATATGACCAGAGAGGTGCACAGGAAAACTGAGCCAGGTACCAAACCTTGCAAAGGAGGGGACTGACTGGGTGATAACCTGCCAGCAAGCAGGAGCAGGAGAAGGTTATGGCTAAGTGGAACAAGCCTCTATAGGGAGAGGGTGTATAACAGGTGGAGGAGGTAATGGCCAGGAAGACACTGAGGAACAACAGCCACACAGATCCTACCTCCCAACTTAGACGACTGTGACTCATAAGTAATAAATACCTTCCATCGAGAGATTTCCAACTGGTCTCCTTTGTGAACTACTTGTTCATGTGCGCTCGCTCTCTCTCTCTCTCTCTCTCTCTCTCTCTCTCGCTCTCTCTCTCTCTCATACACACACACACACACACACACACACACACACACACACCCCATTTCATTAATAGTATGGATGATTTTGAGGAGTTAAAATTGGGGTCTGTGAAACAGAATTATGCTTACCTAAGGAAGCCTTTATCTGGTTCTGAAAGTTGTGATATGTTTTGAAATAATGAAATTTATAAAATTGTTTGCCTGTTCTTTTATTCATAGACTTTATTACACTTGTTTTTTCAGTAGCCCTCTTGGTAACTGCGTTGCTCCTGTCTGTGTTAAGTGAGAAACATTAGGGCTAAGGAGAACAGTTGAATCTGAGTGGCAGAATTAGGTGCCAAACTGTCTCCTGCCCTGGCTTCTTCACTGACCCCTGTTGCTTGTTGTAGTTGCCTATTAGTGATAAGGTTCTGCCCTATGTGCTTCCATTACTTGCCTGTTTATCACAAGACCCATTTCACATGTTTAGCACTCTTCTGAGTGTGGCCTTACACTGTCATGTTAACATAGGGAAATACACATAGCCAAACACTTACCATTGTGGTCCCTTTTCATCATGAAATAAAGGATTGGTAGGTTGTAGATTTATACTCAAGATGATAAAGATAATAAAACACAGAAACTATTTTTTGAACACTTCCTCAAATACTGAAAACACTGATAGAATCATGGAGCCCTTTTATCTAAAAGCTTGAGACATGATAATGAACTTATTATTTCTCATTTAGGCTTCAATGATAATTCTTCAAATAGACTGTTTATTTTGTACTGGTCTATAATAAATGCTGTGCTCATGATTCATTTCAAGAAAGAAAATAGAAAGAGACAAGAAATTAGACCTATCAGTTGGAAAAGGTTACTGCCCACTGATTTAAAAATACAATAATTACTCTGCAGTTCTCTGATGCTTTTTTCTTTCTTTCCATGTGTGGGTGCTCCCCTGCTCCACATTGGTGTGTGTTTCTAGGGATCAGAAATCCCTTAGCCTTGCACATATAAAGCAAGTGGTCTACCACTGAGCTTCTCCTCTAGCCTCTGATGTTTTTGAGACAGTCTGGCTATGTACCTCAAGCTACCCTTGATCTTGCTTTGGATCACAGGCTGACCCCAGACTCACTGTCTGCCTGCCTCTACCTCTCAGTACTGGGGTTATAAGTATATACCATTGTATCTGGCTTAGATTTTCTAATACCTTGATTTACAGGTGAACATATCAAGGCATAAGTACCTTGTCTGTAGTCATGCTAAACCTAGAATTAGTTGCTTGAATCCACATACTGTATACTAAATATAGATATATCCTTAAAACAGTGAAATTGGCCTTTTTTGTCCAGTTAAATGCCATAATTTTAATGCTATAGCTACTTGTATTTTTTTTAAAACTATTTTATTATTTCTTTGAGAATTTCATACAATGTATTTTGATCATATTCACTCTCCTAAAGATCCACCCACCTTCCCTTTCCACCCAGTTTTGTGTCCCGTCCCCCCCCCCCCCCCAATCAAGGCCAATTTGTGCTACTTAGATCTGTGGCCTTCTGCTGGATTATGGTTGGCTTCTCAGTGGCTACACTCTTAGAGAAAACTGACCCTTCCTCTCCCAGCAGTTAACAATGGCTAATGGTGCCTCAGGTAGGGTAGAACATTGTATCCAGTTCTACTCTCCATGCTGGGACTTGATTTGGCTTGGACTTGCCAGGTCTTGGGCATGCTGCCATACTGGTTCAAATGTGCAGCTGCCCTGCTGTGTCCAGAAGACACTGTTTCCTTCTTCTTATCCTCTACCTGGCTCTTATGTTCTTTCTGCCTCCTCTTCATCAATGATCCCTGAACCTTTGGCGGAAAGAGTTTGGTATATGTATTCCATTTAGAACTGAGTATCTACAGTGTCTTATTCTCTGCACCATGGCCAGTTGTGGGTCTCTGTGTTACTATCTACTGCAAACAGAAGCTTCTCTGATGAGGGTGGAGAGATGCCTTAATCTGAAAGGGAGGTCTGCAAGAGGTACAGGAAGGCAGGTGTGGGACACATGGTGTCTTAGTTACAATTCTACTACTGTGAAGAGACACCATGACCAAGGCAACTATTATAAAGAAAGCATTTAATTAGGGGTTTGGTTATGATTTCAGAGGTTTAGTTCATTATCATCATAGCAGGGAGTTTGGTGGTAGGCAGGCAGGCAGGCATGAAGCTGAGAGCTCACATCCTGATCTACTGGTAGACAAGCAGGGAGAGACACTGGGCTTGGCATGGGCTTTTGAAACCTCAAAGCCCACCCCAGGTGACACACCTCCTCCAACAAAGCCACACCTATTCCAGCAAGGCCATACCTCTTCATCCTTCCCTAACAATTCCACTAACTGGGAACCAAGCATTCAGATACTGCTATGGCAGGCATTCTCATTCAAGGGCTATTCTCTTCAAACCACTATACATGGTCTTCCAACCACCAGGCAGGTCACTGTATTTTTAACCACCTTCTAGACTAAGTTTTAAAACCTTTCTGGTTCCCCAGAAGGGTGCCTCAGGCCCTTTCCCAGTTGATAATGCCTGTCCCCTAGGGTTTTAAATAGGTCTTACATTTTGAGGAACTGTTCCTATGCTTACCCTTGAGAGAGATATCTCTACTGTGAGGCCTTTTACAAAAGTCACATATCTTTGATGTTTTTTATCTGTAGGTGGATTAAGAATTATATAAAGATAATGTGTAAAAATGCCATTTGAGAAAGTGGACAAAAATACTAACTGCTGGATTTTATATTTATTCATTTACTGTTTATTGAGCATTTGCTGTGTGCCAACTTCTTAGCCAGTGGTAGAAATACATAGTTTCTGATCTCAAGTTGCTAATATTCTAGATGAAAGAACTCCCAAGATAGACAGATAAACCTTCAGCTGTAAAATAAGAGAAACACAAAGGATTTGGCCTTAAATCTGCTTAGGATGTCAGGGAGTCATCTGTAGAAAAAGCTGAACCTAAGCTAAAGTGAGTTGCCCAGGAGGATGAAGTGTAGGGAGAATTTGGAGGGGTAGCACAGAGAACGGTGTGTATAAAATCATGGGGTGGAGAGATTGTTATGTATATCCTAATCTTATGTTGGGAGAACTACTGTAGTAATATTGCTTAAGTGTATAGAAGAGGCAGATGATGGGGAATGATAGACCAGAAGCTTCTAGATTTTTTTCAGATGAGCCTTACAGTTTGTTTAGAGAATTTTCCACAGAGATGAGTCAGATTTGAGTATAGTAGAAGAGCACTGTTTGCATGCTTATAAGGCATGGTTTATAGGAGGGTAAGATTGGAACTAGCATGATCAGTCTGTCCTGATACATGAGGAGATTAAGGCACAGACAGGAAAGGAGCATGCCCAAGTTGTATTTAGTAGAGACAGACAGCTTAAGTCGTTCATATCCTGAAGTCTCAGCTATTTACTCAGTGGGAAAAGTCCGAGGGGAATGGGACTTGGACGGGCTTGGGTGCTTTCAGGGGGGCTGCTGTACCAACTGGAAGGTGGTATCTCCCCAGTTGGCTTTTGTGTTCTATCTACATCTGTGTTATGTTTGTTTTCCAAATAGTTGAGGGATGTCTCATTTTAGCTGCCATTATTATTAATTCACAGAAAAAAGTCCAGAATATTGACCTAATTTTACAAACAAGTTGCATTATCAGCTGATGAATACATGAGAAATTTTCAAGGCTTTCACAGTGGTTTTAAGGTAAGTTCAGTTTTTTTTAAGGCAATACTCATCATTGTTCCAGTAATAACATATTAAAGTTTGTTTTTAATAAGCAATTGAACTTAACCTTAAAAACACTGTGAGAAGTCTCAGCCTTCTGGCCAAGATCAAATATGAAAACACTGAGACTCTTAAGCAGTTCCTACCAGCTGGTCTTATCCCAAGCTCAGGTTGAGCCTGCCATCTTCGCTAGGTGGTTGTCAGTAAAGCTCCCCCACAGTGTGCTCTACGACATTCCACTTTAAAGATGAAAAACCAGGTTTAATAAAGGCTGAATCCTAGTTTATAAAGTTGTGATCCCCGAGTCCAGGTTCTCTTGAGTACTTCACAAGGAAAGGGGTGTTGAGTAAGGCAGTACCCATCCCTGAGGAAGAGTGAGCTACTGAGGTGGTGGAATTGCTGTTGATACTGTGTAGAGTGCTCTTGAATTGTCTATAACTGAGCTGGGTCAGACCCACAGTGGTGGAATGTGTCTAATGATCTTATTTAGAATATGCAAGTGATGAATTGCTTGGAAAGCATTTTAGAATGTCTAGTAGCGTATTCTCTGTTGTGTATGCATTTACTACATGTGATGTGTAAGGAAGGCAGGGCAATGGAAAGTTGAGCAGAAACTAAAGTACTGTGTCCATCATCGGTAATGTCTTTGGAATGTGAATGCTAGTTTACTTTTGGTCACTGTGTGATTGATGTTCACTTATGTGGGAGAATGCTTTTAAGATGGATATATAGTGGGTCTAAAATATTTTTTTAAGATTTGTTTTTATTTTGTGTGGATACCCATAGAGGACAGAAGAGGACAGTGGATCCCAAAACTGGAATTACTGGAAGTTATAAGTTTCTGATGTAGATACTGGGAATTGAACTCAGGTCCTCTGGAAGAGCAGTATGTGATCTTAACCACTGAGCCATCTCTCTGGCCCCCAGTGTTTTACTTTGGTTGCATGTTGTTTATTTGTGTACTTGAAAAAGGGTCTCACATAGCTGAGGATGACCCTGAAATCACAATCCACCTGCCTCTATTTCCTCAGTACTGGGATTGTAAATGTGTATTTACAAATTATCATTTATACTCAGCCACAATTTTTTCAAGTCAAGTAATTTACTATAGTAAACCAGCATATCATTTTACCTCTTAAGTCTTTATAGAAAAGCTTAAATAATAGTTAACATCAAGTTTATACACAGTAGTAGCATCTGCTATCTGAAAGCTAATGTACATTTTGCTACCTAGTGTAATTCATAGGAAAGATGAGATAGAGTTAAGTATTTGTTATGAGTACAGATCAAGGTCATCTTTTTTTTTTTTTTTTTAAAGATTTATTTATTATGTATACAGCATATATGACTGCAGGCCAGAAGAGGGCACCAGATCTCATTGTAGATGGTTGTGAGCCACCATGTGGTTGCTGGGAATTGAACTCAGGACCTCTGGAAGAGCAGTCAGTGCTCTTAACCTCTGAGCCATCTCTCCAGCCCCTCAAGGTCATCTTTTAACTTTAATTGAAAATGTCAGGTCAGTGAGATCAGAGTCAGTCAGTTACCTAAGCAAAATACATCCATGCCAGCCACAATTTTTTATTAACTACTAGTTTGTAGCTATTAATAATCTTTATGAATTGGGACCATTAAACTCACAAAATACAGGACATTGGGTTTATTAGAATCAGTGTCTCCTCAAAAGCCAGAAGAGGGTGTCTGTTGCTAGAGTTTTCCTGCCTGGCCCACGGTCAGGATAAATCTCTTTCACCTGCCAGTCCCACAGCCGCTCAGACCCAACCAAGTAAACACAGAGACTTATATTGCTTATAAACTGTATGGCCGTGGCAGGCTTCTTGCTAACTGTCCTTATATCTTAAATTAATCCATTTCTATAAATCTATACCTTGCCACATGGCTTGTGGCTTACCGGCATCTTTACATGCTGCTTGTCCTGGCGGTGGCTGGCAGGCAGTGACTCCTTCTGCCTTCCTGTTCTTTTATCCTGTTAGTCCCGCCTATACTTCCTGCTTAGCCACTGGCCAATCAGTGTTTTATTAGCAACACATTTGCCATACAGAACATCCCACAGCAGGTGTCAGATCCGTGGAGCTGGAGTTATAAGCTGCTGTGTGCTGCCTGATTTGTTTTGGGAAACAAACTCAGGTCCTCAGCAAAAGCAATGTGTGTACTTAACTGAGCCATCTCTCCAGCCTCCTTGTTGACTGCTTTTAAAAACCCGTTGAAATAAAATTTGAAATGTTATTTATTATTAAAATTTTATTTAAATAAAAATTTAAAAATAGGTTACTATTTTTAGACTATTGAAGAAAATGAATGAATCTTTTCTTGATTAGTAAGTAAGTAGTAAACACTTGGTCTTTTTATTTTTTCTGAAATAGGGTTTCTCTGTGAATCCCTGGTTGTCCTGGAACTCACTCTGTAGAGCAGACTGGCCTTGAACTAACAGAGATCCACCTGCCTCTACCTCCCAAGTGCTGGGATTAAAGGCGTGTGCCACCATACCACTGCCTAGCATGTAGTAAATTTTAATATTAATAATTATAATATTTTAAAATTCCCTTATTTTGTAGAGTGATCTTAAACATGGCCTTTCCAAATAACTTTAAATTTAAATGTATCCATAAAGAAAAATGCATAACATTAATTTGATATTACATTAATTTATCTTTATTTTTTGTGGTACTGGGAATTGAACCCAGGCCTCTGTGTGTGTGTGTGATATGCTTATGTGTGCATATGAGTGTGTGTGCAGCCTCCATATGTGTACACATGTGGCTGCCAGAGGTCACTGTCAGTATCTTCTTCTGTTGCTCTCTTTTTCTCTCTCACTGAACCTAGAGCTCACTAATGTGCTAGACTAGCTGCCTCAAGGATTACCACCATACCTGGCTGCTGCTGCTGCTGCTTTTTTTTTTTTTTTTTTTGAAGACAAGGTTTCTCTATGTAGCCCTGGCTGTCTTGGAACTCACTCTGTAGATTAGGCTTGCTTCAGACTCACAGAGATCCTCTTGCCTGTGCCTCCCGAGTACCAGGTACACTTGGCTTTTTGTGCGTGTGCTGGAGATCATGGCTATACAGTAAGCACTGTATCCGTTAATTCATATCCCCAGCCTCGTGAACACGTTAGGCAGGCACTGTATCACCTAGCTGTCTCTCTAGCTCTACAATAATAATTGTCAGTAAATAGCCTTCTGACCGTTCGAAACAACTGAGAAAGAGTTTGAAATTTTCAAATAAGGAAAGAGGTCTGAAGATTAATTTTAAAATGCTAAGAAAAGTGTCTCTGACTTTGCACAGCCTTGGTGCAGGGAGGAGGGGCTTTGACCTGTCTCAACTGAATGTACCAGGCTTTGCTGACTCCCCATGGGAGACCTTGCCTTGGAGGAGGTGGGAATGGGGGGTGAGTTGGGGGGAAGGTGGGGGCTTGTGGGAGGAGGGAGGACAGGGGAATCTGGTTGATATGTAAAATGAATAGAAAATCTCTTAATAAAAAATTTAAAAAAGTGTCTATTTGGGGAACGCACATAATTTTTAAATCTAGTGTTAGTAAAATATCACAAAATTTGAAGACATGGCTTTGGTCATGTCTAATGAGTCCTACAGCCAGCCCTCTTCTAAGTTTCGCTCTTGTAATTATATGTGCTGCTTACAAGGAGGGAGGCATTGTCACAGCGTCACAGCTAGAAGGGGTGTAAGATGTGGTTTTCTTTGAAAGGCACTTGTCAATACTTGTGACCCATCTAGAGTCTAGTGGCATTTGCTGAGCTGTCTTACTATAGACTGTGGCTGTTGTGGGAAGAAGCATCCTGGGGCTTCCCTCCTGAGAATTTCTTACCTGACTTAATAATGAAGAGGCTTCAAGCAGGTTTGCTCCAGTCAGTAAGCAGCCTCACTATAATCTAAAGGTGGATGAGACTGACTAGGTACGCTGTTGGATAAGATAAGATGTATCATGTCTTTATACTGAGCTGCCAGGGTATTTGCAGTATTTTCTCAAACTGTAGTCTATTTTTAGGTATGGGTGAGAGCAACTGTTCTTGGAACAGAAAAGCTCTGCTGCACCGAGACACGATGCTGGCAGCTGCAGCGGTTTACAGAGGTGAGCCACCCATTCTTTGTACCTGCACTCACGGAGGGGTTTGTGCTGAGTAGTGTTAGCTCCACGGTGCTAGTTCCTTCTTGTAAGGTATTGTCAGACTTCATGGTTCTTTTTCCTCTCAAAACACAGAGCCTATATCTCTGTATCTGTTTCCAAACAGCTCTTGTTTCCATCATGTTGCTTTTCTGTGCTAAGACTTCCTGGGTGAGGCATTCATTCTCAGTCCTGCAGCTATCCTAGTACCCATTTCTCTTTGAAGTAGGTGATTGTTATTGAGCAGGTACTTCTCACCTGATTGTTTCCAGAATTTAACCGAGTGTGTCTTTTTAGAAATGTACAGAAATGAAGATGGTTCCATACCTGCCACATACCAGATCTACCACATGATAGGATGGAAATACCATGACTCTCAGGTAGTGTTATTAAGGCATCACTTTTCTTAGAGGGTTTGTGTTTCTGTTTGTTGTCCATTGCTGATTAACTTAGGGTATATTTTATTATGCATAACATGATTGGGGTTGTGCTGGGTGGGGCTTATCTATATCTAATATCTTTTGTTTTTATTGTTTTCAGGCAAGGCCAGCTGAAAGAGGTTCTGCAACTGTGTCATTTGGAGAGCTAGCAAAACTAAATGATGTCATGTCACAAGGAAAAAAACAATAAATATTATTTTATTCAATTGTAATGAATTCCAGAATTTTCATCAGAAATGAGTAACTTTCACATCTAAATTATTACAGTTTGAAGCAAGAAGCAACGTATTAAGCTATTTGCTAGCAATCTAATACTAATCCAGGCTCAGTAACTGTTCCAGGTTCTCATTGGTTCTATTTATGTAAGATACTGTTACCTAGTGATTTGGGCATCTTTGCAGATTCAGCCTGAAAACAAAGGAAATGTTTTCCTTGGGGGTGGGAGGAAGAACCTAGAAATATGTGTGCATGTGTAAATACATGATTTGGTAGGAAAACATTGCTCACACTAGCATTCTGTACCTTTCTGCCTTCTGGTCCTTTGTTATCTCTGCGGGAGGCTCACGGCTCTGAAGGTGAGAGGAGGGACAAATTGCTAGGTTCTGGGGAGTTCTGTGCAGTTCAGTGAAAACACTTTTCCTAGTGACTGCTGCAGACACTGAAGCCAAGATTATTTCTTACACTTTTCTTGTTTGTCTGTTTTTGGAGACAGGTCTCACTATGTAGCCTTAGCTGGCCTGGAACTCACTATGTAGACCAGGCTGGACTCAAACTCAGAGCTCCATCTGCCTTTAGTGCTCAGTTTACAGGCATGCTCTACCACACCTAGCTATTTGTCGCACTTTTGACTTCTCTAGATGACCAGAGGAGGCTGTGCATCCTCCAAAGCTACTGTGCTGTTATGGATTTTAGGAGAGCATCCCTTCACCAGATCCACCTCCTTTCCCTGGGTGTGTTATTTTTGTTGTTGTTAGTTTTGATTTTGTTTTTAAGATTTTTAGAGTTTTGTTTCATGTATATGAGTCTTTGGCCTGCATGTTTGCACCATGTGCATGCTTGGTAACTGCAGAGGCCAGCAGAGGGCATTGGATCCCCTGAACAATGTTAAGGGTGATTGTGAGCCACCATGTGGGTGTTGGGAAACAAACCTGGATCCTCTGCAAGAGCGGCCAGTGCTCTAACCATTGAGCCATCTCCCCAGCTCCTCCTCCCTCATTTTAAAAGCACCTGATACTTTTTTTTTTTTTTACTTCTAGGGTCTAGGTAGGATCACCATGGGTTTCTACACTGCTTTATCTTAAGAGAAGAAACATTTTAAAGAATTGCAGAGGCCAAATCTCATGTAAAAATCCTGGTATAATGCTTAAACAAGCTGTTTACGGTCAGGCTTTCCTTTGTTAATTTTAGACCTGTTGCAGTATTATTCTAATCCAAGTTTACTGTCTTGTCATCTCAGGGTCAGAAAATGTGGAAGCAATGAAGTGTGCCACAGGGCTTCTTGTTGGAACATTTGGTCACTGCTCCTGTTTGGGGAGTTTGTGGAATCTTAGGAGATGGGGCCTGGCTAGAGGAAGTGACCACTAGGGGGCCACTTATGTCTGTGCGCACACGTGCAAATGTATGTGTGTGTGTGTGTGTGTGTGTGTGTGTGTGTGTAACTGGAGTTAGAATTGGTTGTGAGCAGCCACATGAGTGCTAAGAACAGAACCTAGGTCTTCTACAAGAGTAGCAAATACTCTTAATGCTGAGCCAACTTTCCAGCCTGAAATAAATACTAAATTTTTTTATTATTTACACTTACTTATTTATTCTTTTGTGTTAGAGGGGGCCACACCTGTTGTAGTCAGAAGACAGCTTGCAAGAGTTGGTTCTCTCTTTTAAACATATAGGTACTGGGATCAATCTGAAGTGGTCAGGCTTGGTGGTAATCACTTTTACCTGCTGCCATCTTGCTGGCTTTGAATTAAACATTTTTATTTTTTTTTAATCCTCTTTCATAACATTTTCATCCACTAGGTGGAAACAACAATAAAAGAATTATTATTTATGTGTATTGTATATATGTTTATATATGTGTAATGTACACATTGATATGCATATGTAAGTATTGTATATATGTAAGTATATGTATTGCAGACATGTTACCATTTTTATTTTGATTATGTAGTTCTTAGGTAGGGATAGAATACTAAATATTATTTTACCTTGGATTGTCTAGGAAAGAAAAAATATGAGTACACATCTGGGGGTGGGCTAGATATTTGGTGTGGGAGAGAAAAAAGGAAGGAGAAGAAAACAGTGTAGTGGGCCCCTGGTGCATTACAACAAGTAAAAAGCTAATGCTCTTGCTAGCTGCTGGTTCTACATTTCTGTACATGTTCTTTGATACATTTCTCTTGAAGACATGGAGCTTCAGTTTCCTTCTTGAGTACCTGAAATCTGAGGCATCAAATGAATATAGACAGAAGGGGATATTAAAAGACATTGCTCTTTCCTGTTTCTCTCCTCAATCACTCACTTTGAGACAGCCAGCTGTTGAATTTTGAGGCTACCCAGGCAGTTCCATGGAGAGGATTAAGGGGTCAGAAGCAGAGTGCCTGCCAACTGAAATGTCAGGGAACCACGCTGGAAGCAGGTCCTCCAGTACTAGGGACATCTTAGATGACTGCAACCTTCGCTGACATTGACTACAGCCTCATGAGACTTTGAGTTAAATTTACATGTAAAACATCCTATTTATTAAAATTAGGTAAAGGTCATATGCATTTATTGCATTTTTCTCAGAGATCACAAGACCCAAGATAATTTTGCCTGGAGATTTGATTCCTCGGTATCTCAAAAAACAAGCCTCCCAGGGTACATTTACTGAGATTCAAATTTCATTTCCTATGAGTTTTAGGATCAATTTTCTGGAAGTGTGATTGGGGCTGCTTCTGAAGAAAACCAGAGAATTTGTGAAACTGACCTTGAAAATTCGGTGAGCTACACATATACTCATGGATTCCTTAGTTGGTTCCTTTTGATTGTCTGTTGAGTTACTGACAGCTTGTTATCAAGATGACTAGATGATACACCACACTATACCACACTTATTATCAGGCTCTTAAAGGAACAGAGTATATGGAAATATTATGAGCTTTTTAAAAAAAAAATAAATGTGTGTGTGTGTGTGTGTGTGTGTGTGTGTGTGTGTGTGTAATAAGACAAAACAAAAACTGTATGAGCTTTTTAAAACCCAGATTTGATCATGCTCTGTAAGTTGCTCTATCTTTAAGATTTATTTTTGTCGTTTGTGTATATGTGTGTAAATACATGCACAAGAGTACAGGTGCCTATGGAATCCAGAAGAGGGCATTGTATTCCCTGGAGCTGGAATTACAGGTGGGTATAACCCTCCCTACACAGGTGCTGGAAACAGGTCATTTCACCAGTCCCTTAAGTACATTTTCAAAGTAGCAAGTTTAAACCAGCCGGTTTCTAGTCTGTTGTGTGGGGATTATGTTTTCAGGATGCCCCTTAGTCTGTCAGAACCAGCTTGGCAGAGAGTCAAGAGCAGTTACCAAGTCTACCTGTGAATGGGAGAATGGGAAGAGGGAAATTCTTAGAACATAGCAGCCTTTGTAACCAAACCCTAGAAATACAAGAAAGGAGCCTGGGAGTCAGGTGGCCTGGCCCTGCTTCTGGCAATTCTGTCTCTGGCCTCAGGATTCTCATATACAAGACTACATGTTTGGTTCTCGGTCTCAGGAGAGGCTCCCAGCATACCTTGCAAATTTCTGAGTGTCGAGTGAACTTCTGCTGTAGAGACATGAAAAACATCTCACCCTGGAGAAGGCACCAACAGTGGACCAAAGTAATAATTTCACCCCAAAGTCCAGCTTGGTGAGCCAGAGTTTATCGAGCTTACTTCAAGGATGGTGGGCGACCCAAAGCAGCCACACTACCAGAAAATCTGAGCATAGAAGACGACGTCCACACTCTATACTCTATAACCTAAGCCTAACCAGGAGAACATAGCCCTGGTGTAGAGTTACAACTGGGAGAAAGGCATAGCAAAGAGTGACTAGAATCTCAGATGAAGATAGTAATGGCGTTTGAGTAGTCTCAGCAGCTCTGATGAAGATAGTAATGGCTGTTAAGCTCACAGGATGCCTTTCCACAACATTGACTTTTTCAAACATTTCCATATGCTTCCCTGTTGTTGAGAATCGTGGCCTAAGCAAACCCATTACTGAGGTTATGCACCATTGGACAGGCTGAAATGAGAGGTACATCCAGACTGACCCCAGGACCTGGAACCCAAGACAGACTAACCAGGGAGGCCTTCCTACCCTTATGGTTTCTTGGATCTCTGGTTACTGGACATTTCTGTTTGTGATGTACCGTGTAATGGGTTGTATTCTGTATGTATGTATTTTCACAGATACATATCACTGACTTGGTTCACATTCTCCTCCTATATCATGCTGATCTTCCTCTAACTTTTCCCTTTAAAGTTTAGTTTGATTTTTGTCTATAACAAACTTTGGGAAAGAAGTAAAGAAATACATTGTGATTTACCTTAATCCTTGCATTTTGCCTTGCCTTTTCCTCCCCCTCTTCCTTTTTAGACTTTGTTTTTTGGAAAGGTTGGTGTTGTCCCATGTTTCCCAGTCTGGCCTCAAACTTGGAACTTGCTATGTAGTTGGAATGACCTTGAACCTCTGATCCTCCTGCCTCAACTTCCCAAGTGCTAGGATTACAGATATGATCTACTGTGCGTAGTTGTATGTGGTTCTGTGGATTAGACCCAGGGCTTTGCATGATGGACAAACATGCTAACAACCGACCTATGTCTCCAGACACAAACTGCATTAAAAAAAAATTTCTGAGCTATAAAGGAGAGTTTCAGTCTCTTTCATTCAGTATGGATGGCCTTCTATATTTTCTGCAGAAGATGACATTTTTCTAGTCCTAAAGAAGTAAACATTTGGAAAGTGCCCTGAATTTACCCAGATGACTAGGTCATAGCTACCAATCACACAAGCACTGGAAATGTTTGGGCCTCAGGTGGCAGTGGCAGTACTGTGGAGGACCAGCTAGAGCAGTCTGTAATAAAGTCAGGTTGTCTGCCGGCTTCTTGAAAAGCCAGCTAAACACATCGTTCTCAAAGCAACTTCCTTTACCCTGTACAGTGCCATGGAATGATAAAGCACTTTAAAACTCTGAGTATAGCCGGGTGGTGGTGTCACACACCTTTAATCCCAGCACTCAGGAGGCAGAGGTAGGCGGGTCTCTGAATACAAGTCCGGTCTCGTCTACAGAGTGAGTGCCAAGACTACACAGAGAAACCCTGTCCCAAATAACAAACAAAAAACAAAGAGCTCTGAATAGTCTCTTGCCAGATAGTTAATTGTTGATAACAATTATCTGTATAGTTCCTCATGAAATACTAGTACCATTGTCCCACTTTTCAGATGAGGAAACAGGTGTGGAGATTGTGAGTTTTGCAAGCAGAACCAGTAGGATTTGACCTCATTGCTGTGTGTGGTGAGGCAGAACAAAGCAGTTTTAGTGCTAAGGGTGTAGTTCATTGGTAGAGCATTTGCCTACCAGGTCTGAGTGATGCTTGCTGAGTTGGATTCCAACAGGGCTGGGGTGGGGTGTGTTAATTCCCTCATTGTATTGGCTACTTTCCTCATTACTGTACTAAAATACTTGACAAAAGTAACTTCAGGTAGGGCTGGCTTTGTCCATTATGGTGCAGAGGCACAAAAGTGACTGGTCACATTGCATGTACAGTGAGGAAGCAGGGATGAACGTTGTTGCACACCATGCTCTCTTGCCCTGGTTTGGTTTTTTGTTTTTGAATGCAGTCTGGGCACCCAGCCTATGTTAAGGGTGGGTGTGGTGGTTTGAAAGAAAATGGCCCCCAAAGGAAATAGCACTGTTAGGAGGTAGGGCTTGTTGATGTAGATGGGGCCTTGTTGGAGGAAGTGTATCACTGTGGGGGTCCACTGCCACCATGTTCCCTGTCATGATGATAATGGACTGAACCTCTGAATTGTAAGCCAGTACCCCAATTAAATGTTTTCATTTATAAGAGTTGTCATGGTCATGGTGTCTCTTCACAGCAATAGAAACCCTAACTAAAACAGTGGGTCTTGTCCTACTGGATATACGTATGCCTAGAATTATGTCCCCTAGGTGATTCTAAATCCAGTCAAGTTGACAATAAGTCACACCTGCCACCTTTTGGAGGACAAGAACATGAGCCTTCAGTCTCTCTTCATATCTTCCTCCCCATCTGCTATAGTTTGGATCTCGAATGACCTCTACAGGTAAATATGTTGAAGGCGTGCTCCTATTCATGGTTCTGTTGGTTGGTGATGGGACCTTGAAAATGTGGGGCCTTGTAGAAAGAACATGAGTCATTAGGGGTGTAGCCTTGCAAGGCACATTTGGACTTTGTTGGTTTCTGACAGCATAAGGCAAATAACTTCTGCTTCCAATTGTCATTTCCATGTGAGGCTGCCTAAAGCAATAGGGCCATGCATCCGTGGAATTAAAGCCTCGGAAACCACAGGCTGAGATAAACCTGTCCTCACAAGTTCATTTTCTCCTGGTTTTTGTTTGGTTTTGGTCTTGGTGGCAAAAGCTAGCATACTAGCAAACTCTGTGCATCCTAGCCAGTTATGAGTTAAGAACTGGGGGGATTATGTCCCTAGCATATGCCTGGCCATCCTGTTTCAGAGTCTTGGTCCCTGCATATTTGCCTGCCTGCCACATTCTAGGTCCTCTGTACTCTCAGCTCAACTGTCTTTCCAATCCACCCCAAGTTCTTTTCGATTTTCCTCGCCTGACTTGAACTTGTATTATTTTGTACTTTGTACATTGTTTCCTGTATGTCAAGTCAGTTTGACCTCTTCAGCTAAATGTTCACCTCCCGCACTGACACTGCTATAACAACCATAGTTCTAGTAGCACAGAGAAAGAATAAATACAGACACCGGAATTCCAATGAGCACAGCAGCATCAGGCACATTTAGCTGTGGGTTCTAAGATCAGCCACTCAGTTGGAATTAAAAGTAGACTGTTACCCCAGAAATCTGAGTACCAAGGAAAACAGTAGTTGGATGTGGACAATTATAACACTTAGTTGTGGGGACTAGGAGGAGATGTGTGCTAGGGATGAGGGGACTTGCCCTAGAGAACAAGTAGAATTTTGAGGTAAAAGAATTTGTAGCCAAACTGAGGGGGCATCACCTTATGGGATAGTGTACATCTCAAGTCCAGGAAGGTATCTAGCTGTCATTCTATGCCAAGATGGCCTTGCAGAATGGTGGTTAAGATTAGCCTGAGTTCTGAAGTCAGGCCTTCCCACTGAATTCCCTTCTATCGTTAACTAGTTGACGTTGGTAAGTTACACAACACTGAAACAAGCTATAGAAATGTTAGTGCACAACTTAGCAGAGAATAGCATCGTGTTTGTCATTTCTAGCCTAGAAAGCCTGCCTGCCTTAACACAGAATATTAATAGGCATTATAGAAGGTGTGGGTTGGCATAAGGGCAAGAGGATTCTCAGAGGTAAGTATGGCTGGCACAGCTGAGTCAAGGAAAATTCAGTGACTATCTTACCTGTGACTATTCACAGAACCTCTGTAAGTCTCAAGGAAGGTTCCCCCACCCCTGCCCCTCAGTCTTCCAGACTCTTATCAAAACCATGAACTTGCTTTAGGAAATACTAGCTCAGCACAATGGCGTCAGGTATTGTAGAGGCTTGTTAAGTAATTTGAATGGTTCTGGAAGATTCGACATTCATTTGTCAGAATCTCCACCTACAGGCGTGGTCATCCAGTAACCAGCACAGTAGCTAACTAAGACCTGGGCCTTGAACGAGTGACTTGACCTCAGTTTCCTCTTCTGTAAAATCGGGCTGGTGACACGGTGTCCTCCCAGGAGGGTTTGTGAGGATCCGATGAGTGGTGAGCATGTCTAGTTAGAGCAGTGCCTGGCATGTAGTAGTCAGCGTGACGTGTTAGCTCTCATCTAGAAAGTTTTAAAGATACTTTCGAAAATGAATGGATTGCTGTTATGATGCCAGTGCTCCTCCATGAAATTGCCTCCAGCTCACACTAGATGCGTGGTTAGTAAACAGTTAACTACTACTTGAATCACTGTCTTATTGATTTTTGAGAAATCGTGTCATGTAGCCCAGGCTAGCCACCATGTCACTGTGTAGCTAAGGAAAGCCTTAAACTCTTGATCCTCCTGCCTCCATCCCTGATGCTGGGATTATAGTCTCACACCACTCTACCTGGCTTCATTTTTATATCAAAACAGTATGGGTGTGTCCATGCACAGGTGGTGCTCAGAGGACACACAGGTGGTGCTCAGAGGACAACTCCTGGGAGTTGGGCTTCTCCTGCCCCCTTATGGGATTCAGGAACCAGACGCAGGCTGTTGAAGTTGGCTGAAGGTCACATACCTGCTAAGCCATCTCACCAGATACACACTTCCCTTTCTTGCTTCCTTTTCTCTGAAGACAAATCACTTGACCTCAGACAGTTCTTTTGCTTCTCTGCAAAATCTAAACAAGGCTTGAGTATAAGAGCACCGTTAAAATGCTTTAGTAAGGTGAAGATGGCTCATTTTCATCTTTAGCAAATATTTTCTGAATAATGAAATAAAAGTAAGAATAGTCTATTTCACATAAGCACACACCCAACATCCAAAATAGGAAGCAGATGTTTTTGTATCAAAACAGGCATACCAGATGAAATTCCCTGAGTACCAAAAAGAAAAAAAAAAGATAAGATTCAAACAATACTATTCTTGCTGCACATAGGAGGGTCTTAAAGCATTTTTTCCCCTGTGCTGGAGCCCTTAATTTCTCATCTGAGAAGCTAGACTGCAAGCATTTGAAATTTGAGTTATAAGACATTAGAGCAGTTGTGCTTTACAGTTGAAAAAGCCAAGTCCCACAGAAAGGGACTGATTGCTGGCAGTACTGAGCCGGAAGTAGCATCAGAACTGGAAAGGCAGGTGCTTTAGCTCCCCTGGCCTAGTCCCGGTAGAGTTCCAGCCCCCACCCTGGTGCACCTACCCTGCTCAGAGGCAGAGCGAGGAAAGGGGTGGTAAGTGGACAGTGTTGGGATCCCTTGGGAATGCTCATTTCAAGGGCTCGCAGGATAGAGTTCACAAACCCAGAGTCCATTCTTATCCATTCATAGCAAATGTCCATGTTGCAGGTTATGATAGACTGCAGCTCGGCTGCAAGTTGAGAATTGGTGTGTGTTGCAAAGGGCACAACCCCAAACCAAAACTCTTGCTTGTCACCTGTGCCCAGAAATATTGGTTACCTTTGCTTTCAGGGGTTTAAAAGAATACAGACCTTACAGAAGAATAGGTTTTTTTTTTTTGAGGAGGGAAAACTGAATCATAAAAACCCAGTTTTGGCTCCTTAATGTTGTAGTTAGAAACTTAAATCAATCAGTTGCTTGATAAAACAGTGCTGGGGTTAGAACCTCAGGTCTCTTGTTAGGCAAGTACTGTATCACTGGCTATACCCACAACCTACGTCTGGGAATCTTGAAGGGCTTCCTGTTGCTGTGTTGGTAATAAATTATATATGTTGTGCTGGCGAGATGACCCTTTTTGCTATGGAAGCCTGATGTCCTGAGTTGGAGCCTCATAGCCATGGAAAGATGGAAGGAGAACCGACTTTGCAAAGTTGTCCTCTGGCATGCCCTGCTTATGTGGTGTGCGCACAGTAAATAAGTGAAACTAAATGTGTGTTATATGGTGTGTGGTATGTGATGGGGCTTATGTTAAAGAGGCTTTCTGACTGGACTGAGAGAGGAAAAGTGGGTATGGACAAGTTTGTCATTTAGTAACTGATTAAATTCCCAACTGCAACATAAAGGAGGGTAAAGAATGATCTTAGATGCTTCCCAGAGGCTCTTGTGTTGGAAGGTTGGTCTCAAGCTGGGCGGTGGTAGCGCACGCCTTTAATCTCAGCACTCAGGAGGCAGACCCAGGCAGATCTTTGTGAGTTCAAGGTCACCCTGGTCTACAGAGCGAGATCCAGGACAGGCACCAAAATGACACACAGAGAAACCCTGTCTCAAAAAACCAAAAAAAAAAAAGAAAGAAAGAAAGAAAGAAAAAAGAAAGGTTGGTCTTCACATAATGGCACTCTTGGGAGGTATGTAACCTTTAGGAAGTAGAGTTTAATGTAAGGCATTAGATCATTGGAGACATGTCCTTGAATACATACTGGGTCCTCTGCACCTTCCTGTCACTATTTATTCCTGGTTGCTGCAAACTCTCCACAGTGATGCTGTCTTGCCATAGACCCCCAAAACCATAGCACCAACCAACCCTAGTCTGAAACTTCCAAAAGGTGAGCCAACAAATCTACCTCATAAGTTGCTTATCTCAGCTACTTTGGCACAGTGGTGAAAAACTGGCATGTGTTTAGTAACTGCTGCGTGCTCAAAAACCGAACACGGCCCCAGGAGATGGCTTGTTGATCTACTATGTAAATATGAGGTCTACTATGCAGACACGAAGACCTGAGTTTGGATTCCTCACACTCAGGTCTTCTGTAACCCAGCACTGGGGGAGAAGCATGGGGACAGGAGGATCATTGGGGCTTACTGGACAGCCAGCCTATCCAAATCAATGAACTCCTCTGGCACACACACACACACACACACACACACACACACACACACA
>CABHPP010120024.1:18842-49377 GCA_902168425.1 Peromyscus attwateri | reverse complement strand
CCCCCCCCCCCCCACCAACACTCTTCAAGCATCTAGTGGCTTGTTGAGTCTGGCTCCATTCTGAGGCAACAAAGCAGCTGGCACCGTGCAGAAACCCCTGTAAGAGCTCACAGTCAGTGAGTGTTCTGTCCGGGGCGGCAGCAGGGTCCCCGGTGGGAGGATGTGCTCCTGCACACGCGATTGATTCTCTGTGTGGACAGGGCTACACTGGTCTGGCCTTGTCCAGCTATGTGAGTTCACAGGGACTAGGGTGGGCAGCTCCTGAGCACAAAGGTGCCCGTCGGTGCAGCCTATGGGCTTATAGCAGCGGCTTTAGGGAATTACAACTTATCTTGGACGTGTTGGTCGGAGGTGAGCATGCTGAAACCCTTCTCATCTGGTTACCTCTACTGTGTAAGCTATGTGGCCCTGAGTGGATGGGGTGGAGGGGGCAGCCAGCTGTGCTTCACCTTGAACACCCATCATTGTGTTCACGGAGCAAGGCACATCCCACATAGGTGCAGATTTGTGTTCCATCTTTGAGAACTAGCTTTTCTTCATTTTCCACAAAAGTATGAACCAAAGATATAAGCAATATTCAGTCACTGGTCCAGACTCTTCTCTAAGCTGTGTAGGAGGAAAGGGGCTGGTTGGATAGCTGTGTCCCTGCTCGTGGCCAGAAGCTCAACCAACTTCACACTAGGGGCACTCACTTCTGGGCCGTCAGACACACAGCTCTCAGGTAGAGAGGAGCACCTCCGCCCCACGGCATTGGGACTCATCCACTGGATGGCTTCCTTTCTAAAGGCCTCTATGATGACAAGGTCTCATGGCTCTGGGGCAGAGTGGCACTAAGCCACCACCTTTTCTTTCTGCTAGAGTAGGTCCAGTTGGCTTGAAGGGGAACTCAGTGAGGCCCCAGGCCAGCGTCAATACCAGGCACCATTCCCACCCCCAGTCGTCCTGACAGACCGCCATGGGCAGGTGAGTTGGCCCTGTAGAGACTCTTAAGTGCAGCTCCACAGTCCCTGCTGCTTTCTCCTGACTAGAACTACACACTAACAGCCACCAGCACCAAAGAATTAAGTCAACTAACCTGCCTTGACTTTAGACCAGCAGTCCACATGGCTTTATCTGGTATCAACTCTTCTGCCTTTGATCATTTCTGGACCACAGGAAAAAGGAATAGTGATTATTACAGTTTTGGGCCACACAACACTATTTTTACATAAGTTTCTTAACCTAAAAAAAGGCTTCATCTCTTCCCTGAGGGCTTTTGTTCAAATGTTACCTTAATGCAAACATCAAGTGATAGACTGTCGTCCACTGCCTCCTAATAAAGATGTCTAACAGCCAGTGTGGGGCTGGGCAACAGGAAGAGGGGATTTCAACTTCTATCATAGGCAAAAGGTGTTTGGCAAATCTTTGTTTTATGTACTGTATGAGTAACTTATTCTTGAATAATGCAAATTTTGCTACAGTGTACAAATCGCTATATGTGAATTAAAAAAGTTTTCAGAATTATGGCCATGATCTCTGCAACACCAATCCCTCTCCACTTACTCAGAGCAGACAGCTTGGTTCTCTTGGCTTTCCTGACCTCTGGCTCCCATCCCATCCCGGCTGCAGCCCAGATGGAACCAGGGACTCTGTGCTACTAGCAAGCACTCGGCCACTAGGACACACCTTGAGCCTGGTAAAGTAGTACCTCCTGCCCCCTGCTGGTACACAGGCCTGAACTGGGATACAGCCCATCAATAGCACTTTGGTTCTGTAGATAGCAAACAGAAAGCTTACAGACTCTGCAACTGCTTGCAGATAGGGACTTTTGAAAGCTCCCACCTCTGACCAGTCTTCCTCCTGCGAAGCCTAATGCTAATTCCCCCAAGAGGGAATCTCATCTTGACTTTTTCTAGATGCCTTGAGCCAGAAGCGAAGGTGAAGAAAAGTCATTGGTCAGCACCTCCTCCGGTGGGGTCTGCTCCTCACAGCAGCAGGGAGTCGCCACAAACACACACTAACTGGGTATCAGTTTTTAAAACTTTTTTTATTTTTTAATTTTTTTTTTAGTTTTTATTTTATATTATCTACAAAGTAAAAGTTTTCCCTTAACTTAAAAGTTGAACCACTGCAGACAGTGATCGCCTCATCAAACTTGATTTATAAATAATAATCCGTCAGTTTGGCGGTAAGAATTTACTGAACTGTCAAGTTTAGTAAAAGGGCGTTCCAAGTCTTGATTTTTTTTTTTTTTTAAAGCGGTAATAGCAGCAAGAATCACTCTTGTTACTTCTTTTGCTAGCTGATGTGTTCATGACTCTCAAGGGCCATTAAAAAATAAATAACTTCCAGTTTCAGCAAGCAGAGCTGGGTACTTGCGGGACCCTGCCACAGCACATGGAATTATGAACAGCCACAAGTCCCTACATGCCTCTACTCGGTCCAGAACATCCTCCACTGCAAGTGAACTGTTAGCATTCCTATTGGATGGTAAATCAGTGTATCTTTAAAAAACAAAATCAATCAAGTTCTAGTTTTCTGTGCTTCCAGTTGGTAGAAGCAGGAGGAGGGAGGAGGGAATTTGGCCTTTCGGTTCCTCCAGGGCAGCCTTACAACTGCTGTTGGTGGTGGGCTTGTACTGTAAAAAAGAAAAGTGGCTATTTAAACAGAACAGAGGCACCACTGCCCACCAGCCTAGTGTCTGCAGCACGTGACCGTCAACTATTCTTGTGCTAGCTGAGTAAGACTGGAGCTTTAATGTTGCCCCCCCCCCCCCACCCACCCCCAGCTGCAGCCAAGGTGGGTTGGGGAGGGAAGGGGGGTGAGGAGAAACAAACCAGTCAGACGTAAAACCACTTCAGATACAAGTCCTGGACTTGCTGCTTGTGGGGCAGGAGCACAGGCCTTCACACCCCCTCCCGCTAATGCTAGCCAAGCACCACTACTTTCCAAGTCACAGGGGAGACAGGTGTTGCCACAGCAGCCATCCATATGAGAAGACATCATGGGCATCCTGAGTCAGGGCACAGGCTGGGGCTAACACTACACTCAAACCAGTCCGCACACAGCTAGCTCATCAGTGTTCTCCTCCAAGCTACAATCAAACTCGGCCATGGGCATGAACCCCCCACATCAGCCTATAGGGACTCAGGAAGGAACACACTTGCCCTGTCCAGCCTGTCATACATAACCAGGAAGGCCAACTGAGTCTTCGGCATGCATCAGCTACCCAGAATGAGGCTGCTGCTCTCAACCAACCCTGATACCAGCAGAACACACACAGACTCAGCTCCGGAGGCCCTGAGCCCTGATGCTCCCTGAACATCACAGTCCCTCCTGCGCACACCTGGACGGGCCTTGCTAGTCAGGTCTGGAGCCTCAAGCAGTGGGCCTGCCTGCCTGCCTGCCGTTCTACCTGTGCGAGCAGAAAACTCGGGGTGCCCCGGCGGCCCCTGCACACACACGCCTCACCTGAAGGGTGCGTCATATAGGGGAAATGCGCTGTTGTCGAGACTGGAATGGGCTGTAGTGCACTTTGAGCGAGGGCGGCCTGGGGACCGCCGGGTGGCTGTGTCGTCATTAGCATCATTGGCGCATGGGCAGTTGGATGAGAAGGAACCATTCCTGACTGTACATGAGCCTGAAACAGAGAGCTCTTTTACGCATACAGGCAACATCTCCGTCTTAAACAACAAGTCAACTGTTCCTTTCATTGGACTGGGACTCAAGAAGGGGCAAGATGGAGTCCTTGAGTCAAATCCTGCAGGGCTGAGATGGAGAAGCTGGCCACAGCCTCCTAGTCCCCCGTGTCTGCGCACAGACCATCACACAGGGCAGGCAAGGTCTTCACCAAGAGCAGGCCTCTGCTAGGGTGGGAGGGCACACGTTCCCAACTCGCTATGGCACGGGGCCAAAGATCTCAATGCCCCTTTCAAGTGAGAGCGCAACTAACAAGGAAGGGCTGTGAGGAGACTGCCTCTCCAGCACCCTTAGCAGCTTCCTGAGTCTCCTCTTCCGCCCTCCCCCAGCCGTGATGGGTTCCCCAGAAGTAGGGTGAAGCAGCACTTAGGCCCCTCACTCTGAAAGCTTGGCTGATGGAGCAAAGGGCGCAGTTAATGGCTCCAATGAGATGAGAGTGACCTGAAGTTGGGTCAGCCTGGTGCCCCGGACCAAGTGGTAACAAGTTAGACAAGTGATGCTGGCTGACCGGTTGGTGAGCTCGACCTCAGCTCTGCAGGGAGTGGGCAGAGCAGGAAGAGGCTGCTTCCTGCCTCCCATCCTGTGCATTGCTCTAGACCATCACCCCAGCGATGCGCTGGTTCACACCTTCCAACAGGCCCATGGCTCTCCGCTTTCCCTAGGACCTAGCCTCCTCTACACAAACACGCGAGTGAGGGTTAGGGTGAGCCCATCACACGTAAACTCGCAGCCTCTGCTAGACACTGAGAGGAGCCTGACTCTCTTAGGTCTCACTCCACCAAAGCACACTGACCAAACTGGTCCCTCCCCACTGTCACCAGACAATCAACACAAGGACATCCATCCTATGGACCCTTAGCTCTGGGGGAAGGACACCTAGTAACAAACTAGCCTTCTGCCAAGAGACCCAACTGCACGGCATCTCTAGCTTACACCTTGCCAGAGCCTCACTGGCACACTGTGACAGGAAATGGAGTCATTCAGTAACCCTAAGTGAGACCCGCCTCAGGGAGCTGCGATCAAAGCAGCCGAGACACCTGATGCAGCCACCTTACACTAAACAGAGGCCTTCCCTGGCCTGGGCTGCCCACAGTCCACGGCCAAGCACTCAGGAAGCACAACACAGGACTGCAGCAGATAGAGGGTAACCAGGCAAACAACTGAGACACGTCTCGGAATTCGTGTGACTAACATTCAAGCCAACAGGCCCAGTACAGTCACCTCAGAGAGCTCAGAACCACTGAAAGCCTGCCTGCCATCCCTGCCAGGCTCCCGTGTGTGTGTGTGTGTGTGTGTGTGTGTGTGTGTGTGTGTGTGTGTGTGTGTAGAGGTGTCTATATGTGTACACATATACACATAGTGGTTAAGCTAGAAAGACGTAGCAAAGCAGACACAGAAAGGAAAAGACTGGGGTGCATTCCAGACTCAGAGTTTTAAGGTCTCAGCTGGGAAATGCTAAGTCACAATTTCACTGATCCGATCACAAAATCATAGCGACATTCACCGAGGGCCAAAAGATCACGTACTAAGCAGGGAGGGGGAGACAGGCAGATGGCACCACACACAGGGTTTCCTGGCTTGGGGAGCATCTGGCTCCTTGCTGCTTATCTGACAACCACCACACCCTACGTGGCCTTCACAGAAACTTGGCTAGTGCTGGTTTACCTGAGGTACGTGGGCCATGTGGGGAGGGGTGGTATATGCCGGCTGAACATGAGAAGGATGGATGGTGAAGACTGTCTGTTGTGCTGCTGGGAAACTGCTCTGTGGAGACTGTGTATTAGAGGCAGGTGTCATGGAAGGTGGGGTCGGTGCCAGCCCCGCGTGGTAAATGGCTGACTGCTGCTGTGGACTGGCCAGATGAAGAGCTTGAGCGGCCTGGTGCTGATGGTGCTGCAAAGCAACGGGAGATTTCTTGACTGAGAAGCCGTCAGGATGAGAGCAGCAGCAGCCCCGCCCTGGCCCCGGCCCGCCTCGCCCAGGGAGGTGCAGGAAGAACATCAGGGCATCTCCTGTCCAGACGGTCTTTTCTGGGTTCTCAGCCTGGCAGTTACAGGTCCAAACAAGCAGAGGTGGAACAATCTCGGGACACCTGGCCATCACTGCCCACTAGCAAATGTGGCTACAGAAGCCATAGGAAGGCAACATTATCAAGTGGCTTCAGGAATGCAATTCCAGACAGTGCTTTAGACTTCACAAAGAACTTTAAGCTAAAGTAGCTTTTCCACAATCGTGTTTCCAGCATTTACCCTTAAGTATGGCTTACTTGACATGACATTTTCTTTTCTTTTTTTTTTTTTTTAAAGATTTATTTATTTATTATGTATACAGCATGTGGGACTGCAGGCCAGAAGAGGGCACCAGATCTCATTACAGATGGTTGTGAGCCACCATGTGGGTGCTGGGAATTGAACTCAGGACCTTTGGAAGAGCAGTCAGTGCTCTTAACCTCTGAGCCATCTCTCCAGCCCTTGACATGACATTTTCAAGACCTCCCCTGTACCCACAACTGCCTGCAGCTACGTCACGATGGCTGCTCCATACATCCTGACCACAGAGACTTGTAAGCAGCTGTCCACGCACAGGCCACGTCTCCTTACCTGAACAGGACTGGGTGCAGGATGACTTCCACCATGCTGGCTTTGTTGCTGTCCAGTGGGAGTGGCCGAAGGCTGCGGATGGGGCGTATGTGGATGCAGGGTGGCATTAGGATGCGCATACTGCTGAGCAAGGGAGCCCGTGGAAACTGAGGCAAAAGGAAAAGGAATGTGTACAACTGATACATGCTGATGACCACTGCCAGCCCACTATGCTCACTGAATGCCTCACCACCACTACAATCTGACCCATGCCACTGACATTCTCTGCAGCCATTTACATCAGGCACAGTCTGGAAAATAGACATAAGGGCTCTGCTTAACAAGGGCAGCATTTAACTCACATGTTACAGCTCTGCACGGTTATATCAACACCTAGTTAATTTGAACTTACTCAAAACAGTCCATTTCTTTTAGAGGCAGAAACAATTCCAAAAATCACTCTGGCTCACATGAAGACAAGTGCTGCCTCTCTCAAGGCTATCCTCTGGCCATCCTTACCATCCTACTGTCCTACAGTCTCAGTGCCCACACTGGTGAAGATGGGGGCAAAGACAAGGTCATTGCCATCCCAGTCACAGCATCCATTCCACTCCTGCTTCCTACTGAGGAGCTCCTAATAAAGCCTGGAGTTGAAACTGCCCACCCCATCTTGTTCACTAGAACAACACCAAAGGAAACATGATGACCCTCTTAAAATGTGATCACAGAGACAAAGACCCAGAGGCAGCTTGCTCTCTATCTAGTATGGGCTCCACCTTGGTACCAAACAAGATCAAGAATTAGATGAACCCTGCCTTCACAACAGCAGGCTGAGCATGAAAAGCCCGGTAAGGTCTCACTGCTCCTGGAACTCTGGACAGCTCATGGGTTCAAACTTAACAGTGAGAAGATGGAGTGCTCTCAAGTCACAGTTCTATCAGCACTGGACCGGACCCTTAGCCCTCCACAGCAAAGATGTCACATGCAGATGCTGTCACACCATGTTCATGCTCTTCAGATAATATGTCAGCAAACACAGATGGAGTATGGCAAAGAAGAAAAAACAGGCTTAGCAAAGCTCCTGAGAATGGCCAGCATGGAGGACTCCGGCTGTATCCACCTCAGTGGTATAGAGGGTTTCACGGAGAGTAAACAGTCCTTATGTGTCACAGTGCAGGGCACTCTACTCCCAACAGTGTGGTCTTGAATGGGAAATGCATCTCAGAGGGCAAAGCAGAATGCCAGAGCTGGGATGACCTGTGCACCAAACCACCAAGGCTACAGCTGTCACCGATGTTCCTCAGTATCCAGGTTAGACTGATGGAGGTGGTTTTGTTTAGACCCCAGTCAAGCTTCCCAGACTGTAAGAGTCAACAGACACGGTAACGAGAAAACCACGGCAGTCTAATGTCAAGTGTTTTCAACGTGACGGGTGTCTGGAAGTCAGGGAGTCACTGTCTTCTAACTTGCTGGACTGTGAAAAGCCGCCCATAACCATCACAGTACTTACAGCTACTTTTCTTGGAGACAGGGTCTCCTAATGTACCCTAGGCTGCTGAATGATGATGACTGGTCTAAAAGTCCCATTTTTAAACCACATACATTAAAACCCCTTCACCTGTTTAATGTTTCCTTTGTAGCAATGCTAAATCCAACCAAGGGAAAGAGATCCTCAAATTCCACTTACGGGGTTTTATAAAGACAGTTGGTGCAGAAGCTCAAGAGTTCTGAGATTTCATTAGTAATTAATTCCTAAGTATTCAGAACATAGAAAATGTGAAGAGAAGGAAAAGACGTAGAGACACAGCTCGAGAACAGAAAGGGAAAACAACACATAACTCCGAAGGAAACTCTAGCAAAAGGCTGCACTGCCTTCACCATGGAAACAGCCACTGCAGTAACAGTGATTATGTGCATCCAGTCTCAGAATGTGCAAGTCTTGATTCTGCCGTGTGGAAAGATAATTAAAGATTCTTATTCCTTTCTTTTTCTTTCATACCTCAAGTTGGGCCGGAACCCACATCCTCCTGACTCTATCAAAGCATCCATGCTCAGCCAGGGTGAAATGGCTTTACTACTCACTCACTTACATGTTATGCTGAGGATGTAAGCCAGAACATCCTGCGTACTGAGTACATAGTCTACACACAGTTAACACCCCAGCCACGTTTGTAAAATGTAGTCATTGGAAGGAGGCCCAATGGAGCCTCAACTCTCATTCTGTCGTTCAAACCCTCACACATCATGTCGCTCAGGATGACCTTGAACTTCTCCTCTAAGAGAACATCTTGCCTTAGCTTCTCACATGATAGGGTTATGATTTTGCTCCCACACCCAGTTTTAAATTTTATGTTTATATACAAGGTCTTGCTACATTGCCTGGCTAGCCCCAAACTCTTAGGCTCAACCAAACTTCCTACTTTAGCCTCTTGAATAGGCAAGACCTACATCATGTCCAACTTTTAACTATGTATTTGACAACCTTAAAATTATTATTGGTGTGTGTATGCCAGGAGGCGGGGGTTGAGGAACGTGACAGGGCTTTTCTGTGGCAGTCAGCAGAGCTGGTTTTCTCCCTCTACCTCTACGTGGGTTCTGGAGCTAGAGCTCCATTGCAGGCTTGCACACACGGCGAATTTTTACTGTAGAGTCACCTTGCTGGTCCTATAGATTTATTTTTATTGTATGCACGCATTTTACCTGCATCTAAGAAAGTCTGTGTAACAGGTGTGCAGTGCACACAGAGACCAGAAGAGAGAGCATTGGATCCCTCAGGACTGTAGTTATAGATGGTTGTGAGCAGCCATGTGGGTGCTGGGAACCAAACCTGGGTCCTCGGCAAGAATAGTCAGTGCCCTTAACACTTGAGCTGTCTCTCTCCAGGCCCACTATTATGCATTTTAACAAAGTATTTCTGTAGTGTGAGTGTTCTAATTTAGACCATCTGCATGCACAGCACCCACTTCGAGGAACCCACAATGGCTTTGTCTATAAAAACCCCAAACTGAAACAGAGCTCACCTTCCTCCTAAATACCAAGTAACAAGTCCTTAGAAGTAAAAGCCAGAGCTGTGAGCAGCATAGCAAAGCTGAAAGCAGCACTTTCAGAAGCACGAGTAGAAATGTTCTCATCTGCTCCTTTGCTGGCTCAAAGGGTCTGAAACAAGCACTTCACAGAGTAACTCCCTGGTGAGAGAGACTGGAGCAGCGGGAACCTGACACCCACTCCACACTAACAGCGAAGTAAGAGCGACACAGAGCGGGGCGAGGGAGTTCTAAACACAGGGAAGACAGGTGAGAGAGCAGAGATGGGTGAAGACAGGAGGGGAGAGCGGGGAACAAGGGTCTCAGCTTAGGGCAGGATTAAATGGTTCTGCTCTACCGGTCAATCTGACGACCTGGGAAGTTAAAAAGACCGAATCCTCTCAGAAGCTCTGAAATGGCTAGTCACCGGCTAAGCCACTACTTACAAGGCCTGAGCAGCCTTAAGAGAGCCTTAAGAGGAGGACAGTGTTTCTTGACCTAAATATTTACAATTCTAAATATGCCATCAGTCAAAAAATGTTCAACACTCGCTACACCTAAAACCAGTCTCCTAAGTTAAGATGCTAAGAGAAGCAACTTCAGTCCATAGGGCCACATGTCTGACCTCTAACAGTCTGTCATTTTGACCATGGATGCACAAGTCATCAGTGCTCACCAGCACTGGAAAAAACACTGACAAGAAGCAGAACACGATCCTCCAACTTCAACACTAATTCCGAAAAGGGGATAGGACTCAAAGGAGGACATTTCAGGGGAAGGGGATTGAGAGACACCTAACTAAGCCTGGGGAAATGGAAGAGGAGCACCGTGGTGACTAAAATCCCACTAGCAGCTGTTGGACTCTTGACTCCTTGAAAGTCAGGAGGGAGCTATGCTCAGGCTGTTAGTGCTCAGGGAAGATGATTAAGGACCTTCAGCCATTTACCAGGAGAAGGACTGTAACAGAGACAGCAGGATGGTGAGGATAACCCCAGGGGAGACCTCAAACTGTGCCCTGAAAGCTGTCCTCATGGTACAGTCAACAAGACTTTCCCAAGAGCATCTTTTTAAAGGACTCCATTTGTTAACTTATCCCGGGCACAAAAAACAAAAAACAAAACAAAACAAAAAAAGGCAACTTATTTTGAATATCAAGCCTTGGCACAATTAATGAAAATTTAAGGTCAAAATGTTTCCGAAACCCTGTACCTGATGATTAGTGGTCATTCCAAAGTAACCCAGAATTTACTCCCTAGTAGAAAAAAGTGAAATCTCAGCGTTCTCTAGAACTCATGTTTCATACAAAGTGACACCAGCAGCGTACATTTCTCAAGGGTCTGTACTACCAAACTCCATGATCTGCTTTATTTGAAAACAGTACCCCCCAAACAGGGAAAATCCATCTATCAAGTTCACTTAGGGAAGAAGGCAGCCTAGACCTCCTCCTGTTGGCTGCAAGGCCTGTGCTTCCAGAGGCCTACTCGTGCTGAGGGAACCTCCAGACACCCTACCATAGCTGCTCCAAGTACTCTAAGCCTCTAGTCATGAAAACACAAACAAGAAAGAAGACCTGCCTCTCCAAGTACATCCTCTACCCTCTGCTGTAGGAACCCCAGTGAGGACACTTCTCTGTAGCCAGTCCACTACAAAACCAGTAATTAAGCTTTACACTAAGTTTGTGGCTTGTACCAAACAGTATTAGTTGTTCAGAAAGTTTCCCTGAATAAGGTATTTCCCACACAGTTATACTCTTGCTTTGTATGCAAAAACTGCTTCCTAAAACAACTCAGCCTTTCTTTGTCCCCAGCCTTATTAAGATGGGCCAGTTGTTATGTCAAAACTCAGAATTATGCAAACACAGCCACATTTTTTTTTTTTTTTAAACTAGGGAATGAATTCAGGGTCTAGTGCATGCTAGGGCAAGTATTCTACCACTGAGCTACATCCCCAGCCCCGACATGCATACTTTGAATGATTCTGTCTAGCAGAAGGAAAATACTCTCCAACAAGTTAGCTACTTTAACATGTATCGCTTAGTGTTTACTGTGTAATTAAAATTAGTATAAAAAACCCAACTCACTGGCAAAGTAGAAAGAAGGGCTTGTCTCCTTGTTGTATGGTAATTTGGGACATGCTGAATTTGGGAAATAGAAAGGTACATTAGCCTCTTGAGGTGTGCATTGCTGATGTTCTGGAAAGGCCGACACATTCAGTGATCTTTGTACTGATGCACGGTTCGCCTGGACAGGGGTGGGTGCCCAGCACTGTAAATAAGCATTGCTGCAGAGATTTACAAGCGAACAGGACTGAACCGGAAGGCTTTCCTTCTGCACTGAGGGAGCAAGTCCACACGCTGACTTGCTTAAATAAAAAGAATAAGATTATTATCTGATATAGAACCATTCACTGATAAAAAAGACCAACACGGCATCCATCAGACAGCCTTGATATACGCAGTGGACCCAGGTAATGCAATATTTAAGCAAATTCATTATATACAATTTGTCACAGCAACACAAATGTAATTACAGACCCCTGGTAGTGAATCCTAAAGTTCACGATATAAAAATAAAAACACAAGCCGGGCAGTGGTGGTGCACGCCTTTAATCCCAGCACTTGGGAGGCAGAGGCAGGCAGATCTCTGTAAGTGTGGGGCCAGCCTGATCTACAGAGTGAGTTCCAGGACAGGTAAGGCTACAGAGAGAAACCTTGGCCTGAACCCCCCCCCCCCCCCCCAATATATAAATACACACACACACACACACACACACACACACACACACACACACACACAATTTATGTTCATTATACTTAAAAAACTTATCTGCATTAAACCACACGTTCAAACTATTTAGCTGAGTGTGGCTATATACACCTCCAATCCCAGCACTTGGGAGCCAGAGGCAGGTGGATCTCTGGCAGTTCAAGGCCAGCCTGGACTACATAGCAAGTTCTAGGCTAGCCAGGGCTACATAGAGAGCCCCTGTCTTTGGAGAAGTAGAGGTGGAGAGAGGCAGAGCACATTCAGTTCTTCGTCTCATTATTGTTTCTGGAAATGAAACCACTGTTAGATCCCAACTCAGATGAGCAGGAGCCTGATGTGAGGGGGCAGACGTGAAAGTCACTTCTTAGGAGGGCAGAGGCAGCAAGATGAGGTGCTAACACAAGTCCTTTCTTACAAGAGTACAAGGTCACACATGCTGTAGCCTCCTTGTCAAGAAGGCCCTTGCCTTGACTACACCAGTAACCACCAACAAAAAGGAGATGCCATATTAGCACCAACAAGTGCGGCAAAGCACCACCACATCATCAAATTTGGAGTTAGCTACAAGTCAACGTAATTGAGTATTCGATTTCTTGAGTTATATCAAATACATACTTTTCAAAGGACATGGACTTAAAATCAGCATTCCCATACAACAGTTCTCAGACAGTATTTTGGCATAACTGACCAGAGGAAGAGCCAAACTACCTAAAATTACTGGAAGGTACTGACAAACTTGTATGAACCGATTGTGATTGCAAAAAACCACCCAAACAATTAATTCCCCAGTGTGCTTTCAAGGAGCTGCAAGACCAAGGCAACCCCTTCTGCAGTGCTGCCCTGGCTGTCCCAGTGGCTGTTCCTAAAAGCAATGGAAACTTCAGCTCCAGACTTTGCTCTGATCCAATGGAGGCATGCCAGAAAACAGGAGGGACGAGATGGCTTTTCTCAATCTGCAGGAACCACCAGCTCGCCACCCGAGCCTCTAACAAGCTGGAAAACTGCAGGAAAGCCAGCAAGAGGATCACCAGAGTCTTTCCATACAAGGGCTGATCTGGTCCCAGGGAACACACACATCATGATGAAAACTAAAACCAGGCCAGGCTGTCACTTTATAAATCAAGTAAGGGGGACTTTTGAGACAGAATCTTCTAGCCACTCAGACTGGTCTTTGAACTTCTGATCATCCTTTTTCTTAATGTCCACAGGGCTGAGATTTACATGCTCACCATGCCAGGAAAACAGATGGACTTTTTTTCAAGACAGGGTTTCTCTGTGTAGTTTTGGCACCTGTCCTGGATCTCGCTCTGTAGACCAGGCTGGCCTCGAACTCACAGAGATCCACCTGGCTCTGCCTCCTGAGTGCTGGAATTAAAGGCGTGCACCACCACTGCCTGGCCAGGTGGACTTCTTGAAAGCACAGCAATTACCCTATTCTTTATTCTAAACATCTAGTGTATAATATAATAATAATTGAAAACTCCTAAATAATAATGTGGAGCAAGCAGACTTCAGAATTTTATAAAGGCAGATGTTTTCCATGGTATATATCCTAACTCCTAATGAACCCCAGTGGCAGGCGTGTACTGCTTGAATACATGCATGTGGTTAAAAATACAGTAACAACACTCAGGCTGTCCAATCCTAATCTCCATCAACCGGCATAATGTTACAACCATCAAGAAGGATCAAAGAAGTGTTTACTAGAACCTATAAATCTAGTTGTCCTGCAAATGCTCAGTTAAGGCATAAAACTTAAAACAACAACAACAACAAAACCCTAGAAATACAATGTCGTACCGCTGCTTGTATTTATCATCTTAGTCCTACAGTGTACACTTCTCAATTTTATGAATAAGCAATACTCACTATGAACACAACTGTGTGTTCAGTTTGTTTTGGTGTCATTTAAAGCTGGGAGTAATTCGAGGTGCGCTTGAAAAGCACACAAGCATACGGTAGGGTGGCCGGGCGGTGATAAGGTGTGGAAGTAGGGATGGTGGCAAAGATACTCTCTATTACGTCATTACCTTTGTTTTCCTTTCCAAACAGGGTCTTACTATGTAATACCAGGCTGGCCTCGAACCCCAGAGATTCCTGAGTGCTGGGATTAAAGGCGTGCGCCACCACACCTGGCTCATCTTATCATTTTTTAAAGGAGAAGCATGTCAAGACAGAGGAACTACAGATACAAAGTAGAAATAGTCATTTGTTTTTGTTTTAAGACTCTCAATGTCACAGAGTCAGGTTACTTTTAATTCTTGTTTTTGAGGGAGGGTCTCTACGTTGCCCAGGCTCGACTCTAACTCCTGGGCTTAGATGATCCTCCCACCTTAGTCTCCCCGCAAGTAGCCAGGATGTAGGGTCACCCCAGCCAACCTATCTCAGGCTGTTCGTAAACAGAGAATCTTCCCAGAACTTTAAGGCAAGCACAGTCGTCCACACAGAGAAGACAGTGAAATGCTTCTTACCATACATGGCATGCGTCTGCTCATGAGCCCCGAACTGAGCTGCTGAAGAAGACACTAAACCAGGCTGTGCGTGTGCTGGTGGAGCCATCATTCTGGCACTGCCCTGTATGACAGGGCTGTACACATGAGGATGCTGGGTTCAGACAAAAACAAACAGACAAATAAAAATTATACCAAACGAAGCATGTGGATTTTAGTTAAGATTCTTTTTCTAAAGATTCATGTTGTGTGTGTGTGTGTGTGTGTGTGTGTGTGTGTGTGTGTGTACGTACACGCATGCACGAATGTCTGTGTTGGTGCTTGAAGAGGCCAGAATATGGCATCAGATCCCCTGGACCTGGAGTTACAGGAAGCTGTGAACTGCCATGTAGGTGCTGGGAACCAAACCTGGGTCCTCTCAAGAGTAGGAAGTGCTCTTCACTACTGAGCCATCCATCACTCCAGCCCAGTCAGTTCCTACTGCTACGTTCATGGTTCCCAGAAACACTTCAGAGTTCTAAAGTCTTCACTGGATGCTTCCTTTTGAAATTCTTTCTTTCGTAAATTTATGATTTATTTATTTTATGTATATGGGTATGTGCCCACTTGTTTGTATACTGTAGGTGTGCAGGTGCCCATGGTGACCAAAGGAGGGACTCAGACCTCTGAAATAGTTACAGGTGGTTGTGAGCCACTGGAAATGGGTGTTGGACACTGAACCCTTGTCCTCTGCAAAAGCAGTATGAGCCATCTCCCGACCCAGCTCCAATGTACCAGACATGACTGTGGTTTACATATATACATGCAGGCAAAACAATTATACACATAAAATAAATCATAAATCTAAAACAATTACTATAATTCTACCTTGCAGAGAAACATAAAAGGCTCCAACTCCTTAACTATCTGATACCATAAAACAAAGCCAAAAACTCCCTAAACATATGACCAGCCAAAATGAGCTGTTTTTCTAAAGAGTTACAGTGAGTGAGCCCTCCCGCCTTACCTGAGACTGATAATGTGGCACATGCTGAACTAGAGGCTGATTGGGAAACTGCTGAGGGCTGTAGGCGACGTACTGAGTGGAGTAAGCGGGTGGGGTGGCTACAATGGGGGGGCCTGCCGCTGAGGCAGGGTGCATCATGGTGCTTTGATGATGCTGGTCTTGCCGCTGCTGGGGCATATTTGGTACTGCAGGGAAGAAAAAGAAACACATGAATAGGAAACGAAACTTGCCCAGCACAATGCATGCGCTTGTGTGATCTGACTCTGGTCCTGCCTCACATGGCTCCCACCCACCTTCAGCCACTCTAGCCTATCATTCTGCTCTCATCCTCAGGAATAGGACTCAACCTTCAGAGTTTAGCTGGTCAAGTGGTCTTCTCCTCACCTGGCTTTCATCTCTAACATAAGACAGTATCAGGATGGGGGAAGGAGGCGGCCACAGGGAGTGTGTCCGATACTCGGCATTTTATCATGTGTTTTAAGAGGGGCATGAAAGTTCATTTCAGAAGAAAAGTAAGAATGACAGACAGTACAAATCCAACGCCTACCACTCAATTCCCTCTTCACTTCCCATCCTGTTTGGATTTTGTCAGGACCCCGGGAACGCCCAACAAGCCCACCACTGAGCTACACCCCACCAGCCCTCCTCATCTCCCCCAACATCACACACCGCCAAGGGCGCCAAGTAGTAGATTTCTAATTAACATCCCCATGCGCTTTCCACATTCCTGCAAGGGTTCCTTTTCCAGATAAATGTCAGCTAAGAGCTGGGCACACCTTCCACCCAACACCCAGGAGGCAGAGGCAAGAGGATCTCCGTGTAGTGCTCACACACACCCCCTGTATCACCTGGGCCTTTCTCCCACAAATGCCTATCGGTTGTAACTGTCACACCTGTTTGTGATGTCATGCTAACCGAGGGGAGGAACTACATGCCTCACGAGGGTACGGCACCAAGAACATATAACACGGCTTGTTCACTAGGTGAACAGAATCAAAGCAACTACTTATATCTAGGTATTTATTATTTTAAATATTTAAAAAGGTTGGCTGAACATTTAATGACTACTGCTATTTATGTTATCTATTTAGAAAGTAAACTTGAGCTGGGCGGTGGTGGCGCACGCCTTTAATCCCAGCACTCAGGAGGCAGAGGCAGGCGGATCTCTATGAGTTCAAGGCCAGCCTGGTCTCCCAAGCGAGTTCCAGGAAAGAAAGGCACAAAGCTACACAGAGAAACCCTGTCTTGAAAAACCAAAAACCAAAAAAAAAAAAAAGAAAGAAAGAAAGTAAACTTGAAAACAGAAGAAAACAAACTAATGAAATTTCCCAATATAGTACTGGCAGTCCCCATGGTAAAAAGGTGCTGAGATAAACTGCGTAACTAGTGGGAAGCTTGCTAGCAGACACGGAGCAGTGAGCCCAGCCCTAGAGCCACACAAACAGCAGAGCTGGTGCACACCTACACTGTGGTACAAGGAAGGTGGAGGGAAGACGAGCATGAGTTCAACACGAGCATAAATGCACTTTTGAGGCTGGTTTGGGATACATAACCCCTGAAGAGAAATGCATTAGAAAACAAACAAACAGCAGAGCGAGTCATGCACACCCGACCCTACAGAGGCTGTTCTACTGACTTGGCTGTAGTGGTTTCTACAAAACTGAATGTCTATGCACCTTAGGTCACACTTTATATGGACCACACTTGAACCATTCCACATGTCAGCAGCTCTTAACTAGGCAGTGTCTGGAGACTGTCTGAGTCACCAAGGTAAGTGAGGGGAGTACTACTACGAGGGTCTAGTGGTTACCAATAAGCACCCCAGTCCAAAAGGGGTTCTTCCTCTGTAGAAAAGAAGACCAGCCACAAATGGCAATGGTGTCAAGGGTGAGAAAATCTATTTTAAGCCTGGCATAATGGTTGCAGGCATGAAGCTCAGAACCTGAGTACAGGAGGCAAGATCAGTAGTTCAAACTCCACACAGCTACAAAGAACTGGAGGCCAAAGTAGACTCAATGACTCCGTCTTGAACAAAACAGAGGTATGTGTGTGATCTACTTTATGTTAATTACCTGACTGGCATGTGTTCAAACATAAATCTACCAGCCTCACAGGATGCACAAAAGGTAAATGTAATTTATGGCGAGGGGAAATTGAGGTAGCTTTATGCGAAGTTCCCACTGCCATGCAAGAAAAGGTATCTTTTGTATGGTGTGTGGAATTTTAGAACCAGCACTTGACTTTGAATATTTGAAAGGTATTAGAAATACCTTTGTCCAGCCCCTCAGTTTGTTCAGGAGCAGTACAGCAGTGTAAGGATACAGTAACACACAGGCAGAGACAGCTGCCTTCGCAGGACTTTCTAAGTTATAACTCAGAACAAGATACCAAGTGCTGATATTTCCAAAACAGCAGTTTAGAAGGCAGAAACTGAGGGAAGGCATGAGACCCTTTACTTCTACACAGAACAAGTTTATTCTTGGATTTTCAATTCCATGAAGGGAGACAATCTCCTCTAGGTTAATTTCTAACTTTACCGAGAGTCTAGTAGAAATGCTAGCTGAAAAAATATGTAATTCCTTAAGTTGATAATGCTCAAAGCATACAACACATTATTTTTATCTTTAGAAGACAGCTTTAAAAGGGCACCTCCTTTTCATTTGCATATGGTGCGCAAAAAAAAAATGATGGGGGTGGATAAAAGGTCTCATGTAGCTCAAGATGACCTTGAGCTTCTGATCCTTCTGCCTCAGTTTCCCAAGTGTTATTAGAACTATAGGTGTGTGCCATAAACACATTTACTGCTCATCACAATGAGAGGTGACATGACCCATTGTCACTGAAAGAACATGCACCATTCATAACACAGCACAGACTGAAAAAAACAAGAAACAAAAAACAAAAAAGCCCTATAGTCTGTGATTGCAGCAGTTTGGGAAGCTGAGAAAGGAAGACTGTGTGAGTCCCAGGCTTCCTGGAACATAGAGGCAGAGAGCAAGACTATCCAGGACAACTTCAATGACTCTCTCTTCCTTCCTCTCCCTCCCTCTCTACCTCCTTGTGCCATACATGAAACCCTGAGTTCAATTCTCAGATATATCTTCAACACCAGGGGGAAAAAAGCCAACTTTGTTCTGGAAATTACTATTACGTAGTAATAGAAGTTTCCAGGGCTGGCTGGAAAGCAAGCAAAGACTCCTTTAAACAAACACTACCCAAGGATACAAACAGCAAGATTCAGATGCTGGCAAGAAATTAAAAAATGCACCCACTGGACTTAGAAAGCAGTACTGAAGCTGTGGGCGGGGCAGGGGAAGACTCGGCATTAGCAGCAGCTGCTTCCACACAGGAGCAACACAACACGGCAGCTCACAGCCACCTGTAACACAGCCCCAGGAGAGCCACACCCTCTTCAGACCTCGGAGGGTATCAAGCCTGTACTTGGTGTATATACATACAGACAGGGAGACAATGAATTCTTAAAAAGTAAAATAGATAAATGGGGGGTGGTGGTGGAAAGGTCTGTGGTTAAGAGTGCTTGTTGTGAGACACTATCTTAAAAAAAAAAAAAAGAAAAAGAAATTAAAAAGCACTTGCTGGGTAATAGTGCCACATTCCTTTAATCACAGCACTAGGGAGGCAGAAGCAAACGGATCTCTCAGTGTGGTGTACAGACTGAGTTCCAAGACAGCAAGGGCTACACAGAGAAACCCTGTCTCAAAAACCAAACCAAACCAAACCAAAACCACAGCTCCATGGGATCTGACACCCTCTATTGGCCTCTTCAAGCAACTGTGAGCATGTACATACACATATGTTTACATGCATGCATACACACACACACACAATTTTGAGATCTGAAGAAATGGCTCAGAAGTCAAGAGGTCTGTTTGCAACACCCATGTTGGGCAGCTTACTACTAACTGGAAAATAAAAAGTGGTCACTAAAAAACAAAAACTAAACAACCAACCCCTCCCCCCACACACTGATTTCATCATAGAGAAAACCTAGTGCTGACCAACTATAATTCCAGGACTTGGAAAGTAGAGACAGAAGGAATGGAAGTTCAAGGTCACCTTAAACTTCAGTTACTTCAAGGCCAGTGTGGACTACATGAGACTATCTCAGTCAATGAAACGCCTGTTGTGCAACATTAGAGCCTGACACCAGATCTGCAGCACCACGGAAAAGGTAGGTATGGCTCATACCTATAATCCTACAGACCGAGCCAGGAAGATCTTTCAGGCTTGAGTTCTAGGTTCAGGGAGACTGCCTCAAAAACATGGTGGTCAGACACTTTGCTTGCATGACAAAGAAATCAAGTTCTCATTTAGCTGGATGCCCTTCCTTAGTCAGTGAGGTGGTTTGAATGAGAGCGGCTCATGGATTTAGATGCGTGGTCCCCAGCTGATGTACTGTTTGGGAAGTCCTGGCTGGAGGAGGAATCTCACACCAGGTCCAGTCTGTTTCAGTCTCTCTTTATGTGGCAATCCACATAAAGGACTTGAAGAAGGAAGCTTTTGCTTTCTGCCTGCTTGCCATCACTCTCCATGGCAAGTCTCATCTGTCCTCTTGCTGAGGCATTCCCTCGCTGTTGTTAGAATCTACTTCTGGATCCTACAGACGGAAGACCAGCTGCTCCAGGAGTCCTCTGGGACTGCAGAGACATTTGGTCTCGGGGATTAAACACCTCTTTTCCTCTCAGGGGAGAAGCCTTGTTGGACTACCTGAACCACAGTCTGTAAGCCACTCTAATAAATCCGTGTGTGTGTGCATGTGTGCGTGTGCGTGTGTGTGTGTGTGTGTCCTTTGCAAACAACCTAAGGCCAAGAGCTAGTGCCAGTGGTCCAAAAAAAAACGTGAAATAATAAGCCTGTGGATCTAGGCAGGCAAGCATTGTGATCACTTATTGTTACAGCAGATCAACATTTAGTATCTTTTAGCACCCTAAGTCTCAATTAAGAAACTAAGAGGGGTAATGAGAGGGTAAAGGACTTCTGTGCCAACTGTGCAGGGCTTGGTGTTATGTGAAGCAGAGGTATCTGGGATCTTATCTAGCACAGTAGAAAAACAAAGATGCTCTGCCAAACCAGGTGACTGCTGAGTACTGTTTTTGACCTTTATGTACACACACATGCACGTACGTATGTCTTAGTAAACATTTTACAGTAGTGGCTGGAGAGCTGGTTCAGTGGTTCTGAAAATGACTAGTTACCATTCCAGAGGACCTGGGTTAGACCCCCAGCACCCTCATGACAGCTCACAAGGGGATCTGATGTCTTCTGGACTCTGCAGGTAGTACATAAACATAGTAGAGACATACACGTAGACAAAACACTCATACACATAAAATAAAAATAAAGATTAAAATTTAAAAAAAAAAAATTGCCTGGCAGTGGTGGCACATGCCTTTAATCCCAATACTTGGGAGGCAGAGCCAGGCGGATCTCTGTGAGTTCGAGGCCAGCCTGGGCTACCAAGTGAGTTCCAGGAAAGGCGCAAAGCTACACTGAGAAACCCTGTCTCGGAAAAAAACAAAACAAAACAAAACAAAAAACCAAAAAAACCCCAAAAAAGCAAAAAACAAAACAAAACAAAAAAACAAATTTTAAATTTACAATGTTATTTTTTTAAATTTATTTTTATGTGCATTGGTGTTTTGCCTGCATGCATGTCCGTGTGAGGGTGTCAGATCCCCTGGAACTGGAGCTACAGACAGTTGTGAGCTGCCATGTAGGTGCTGGGAATTGAACCTGGGTCCTTTGGAATAATAGCCAATGCTCTTAACCACAGAGTCATCTCTCCAGCCCCTACAATGTCATTCTTAATTAGAAACATCAATATTAATTCTTTTTTTTTCCTTCGAGACAGAGCTTCTTTGTGTAGCCCTGGCTCTCCAGGAACTTGCTCTGTGCACCAGGCTGGCCTCAAACTCAAAGATCCACCTGTCTCTGCCTCCTGAGTGCTGGGATTAAAGGCTGCGCCACCACAGCCTGTCTTCAATATTAGTCCTTAAATCTAGTTTTTGTGGTAGTTCCTAGTTTTGTTCACTAAAAAGAGCGACAGGCAGTGACTTACTAGTGAACATACCAAATGACTAGGTTCCAAAACACAGTTCTTAGTAAAAGGAATTGGGGTGCTAAGTGGTGGTGGCATACACCTTTAATCTCAGTACCCGGGAGGCAGAGGCAGGTGGATTTCTGTGAGTTTAAAGCCAGTCTGATCTACAGAGTGAGTTCCAGGATGGTCAGGGCTACACAGTGAGATCCACTCTTAAAAACAAAACAAAAACAAACAAACAAACAAAAGAACTCAGGGTTTCCTGGAAGAAGGCAGTCAGGATCAGCCAGAGCTACTGTGACTTCAAGCTGCTAGGAGACAAGTGGGTGTTTTAAATCTAGAGTGGAGGTGCCTGCCTGGAGGGGTACCTCTGTCAAAGATGGTGCCCTGCCTGGAGGGGCCCCTCAGTCAAAGATGGTGCGCTGCCTGGAGGGGTCCCTCAGTCAAAGACGGAACAAGAACAAAAGAGCAACTGACATAGGAATGTGTAATCATCCATGTTTCACAGAGTATTTTTAAAATGAGAAGAAAAAAGGATGATTAGTCCAATAGTAGACCAATAAAGGAGAAGGAGTTACAAGCTCACAGAATTCCAAGTGAAGCTGCAGCGGGCACAGTGGGAAGCAGAACCGAGTGTGCCAATTCTTTTTTCTGAAAACTGGGCCAGGGGTGGTGGTTCTGCATCTGTGTATGAAGTATCTGAGGTTTAGGACTCCCACTGCCCAGGTCCACAGAGGATGACTCTACCTAACAATGGACAAGAATTCCTATGCATTCCGAAGCTTCCATTTCACACAGCACCGGCGGATCCTGGGAACTGACCAACTCTTACTTTACCCTAGAACTGGGGGCCATGCTGCCTACACTCCTGCACAGAAACTGCACACAAGTTCAGAGCAGTTGCAACTCTGCTAAGCACTTCTCTTCTCACATGCTTCAGATACACACCGAACCTGGAGAGCTAAGATTAGACTAAGTGATGTGAAGGACCAATCAATCCACAGCCAATCAGAACAGTGGAATGCTTACAGTGGGAGGGGATGGAGGTGGTGGGGGGCTGGGTGTCAGTACCGTGTGTGGGGCCAGACACTGACAGGAATATCCAGTTCCTCCCTAAGGAAAGCACTGATTCTGCCAGTCACCAGTGACCAGAGAACAGGCAACCTATGTGGGTACACTACAGAGCAATTTCTGCACACCCCTCAAATAAAAGCAGCAAGAAAGGGAGGGCAGGGACCTACAGAGATATAAGAACATGCAGGAAACTGATGATACTGTGATCTAGTTCCCAAACAAGGCAGCTGTAGAAGGACATGCTTGACTCAACTAGGACCAGCTGGATTACATACGGTTACAGGGATCTATTTACAAGATTACAAATAAACAAACACATAAATTAAGGAAAACAAGGTGGTGCCCTGGCTGTTTAAGGAAGCTGCGTAAGCTTTAGCGTGCGTAACACCTGAGTGATGGGGTGCTATGATGATGGCATTTACTTTTAATCATTAGCAACGAATGACAAAAATCTTGTTACCCACAGGAACTGAACGTCCCTAAATGACTTCGGACTCCATGACAACTCCTGTTCATCTCTGTCCTCTACTGTTTAGAGAGGAACTTAACCTGGCTTCCCAGGCTGTTCTGAGAGATCCTCCTGCCTCAGCCCTGTGAGTGCCACATGTGCACCACAAACAGTAATAAACCACAAACAAGATAATCTCTTCTAAAATTTCAATTTGGACTTCAGGTTGAAATTGTCAAAATTTATTTCTTTTGGAAGAAAATACCAAACAGGGTTATCAGTTCAGAGCATCTGATGCTCTTATAGAGGATTAGGGTTCAGTTTCCAGCATGCACATGGCAGCTTACAACTGTCTGCGGTAATAGTCTAGGGTTCCATTGCCCTCTCCTGGCTTCCATGCACCCATACAGTACAAGTACAAACATACAGGCAAAATATTCATATATAATATAATGTGTGTGTGTGTGTGTGTGTGTGTGTGTGTGTGTGTGTGTGTTTTGCCTGCATATATGTCTGTATACTCTGTGTATACCTGGTATGCTTGGAGGCCAGAAGAAGGCATTAGATCCCTTGAGACTGAAGTTACAGTTTATGAGGCAACATGTCAGTACTGAATATCAAACCTGGGTTCCCTGTAAGAGCAACAAGCACTCTTAACCAATGATCCAACTCACCAGGCCTCAAAATACATCTTTAAAAAGAAGGCCAGGTGTGGTGGTACATACCTTTAATCCTAGCACTAGGGAGACAGGTGGATTTATACGTGTTCCAGGAAAGCCTGGTCTACACAGCAAGTTCCAGGCTAGGCAAAGCTACATAGTGAGCGAATGAGTGAGTGAGTGAGAGAGAGAGAGAGAGAGAGAGAGAGAGAGAGAGAGAGAGAGACAGACACACAGACAGACAGACAGACAGACAGACAGACTGACTCTCCTTTCGGGGGAAGAAGAAAAAAAGAGATTTTTTTTTTGGGGGGGGGTGGGGGGGTTGGCAAGATAGCTCATTGGGTAAAGGTACTGTGGTCCAGTCTGATGACCCAAGTTTGATACGCAAAATCCACAAGGTGGAACTCCTACAGGGTTCTCTTAACCTCCATGCCTGTGTGCCCATGCACACACACAAGAATATTTTTTGCACGATTACTATGCAATTCCCACTCATCAAGAGTCACCTGAATGCTCACACCGGCCATCAAAAGCGAACACACAACCTATGAGTTTCAGGCAGAAAATCTCCAGGCCTCAAAACACATCGGGTAGAAACTCATAGAAGCCAACTATTCACTGGGCAGTGGTGGCGCACGCCTTTAATCTCAGCACTCGGGAGGCAGAGGCAGGCGGATCTCTGTGAGTTCGAGGCCAACTTGGTCTGCAGGACGAATAGGGCTGTTACACGGAGAAACTCTGTCTTGAAAAACCAAAACAACAAACAAACAACAGAAGCCAACTATTCTTTGCACACTGGTGCTTAATTCATGCAGCATGCAGACCACAAGCAAACACAGGCAGGGTTATTCTCACCTTTACCTGCTCTATATGTCTTAATTCATGCAGCATGCAGACCACAAGCAAACACAGGCAGGGTTATTCTCACCTTTACCTGCTCTATATGTCTTGGCTTGGTTCACCGGCATGGGCGTCATAGGTATTGGGTATAAAGGCTTAAAGGGATTGAAAACGTATCATTAGATTCATATGATAACAATTCATATTCTATCAATGTCTTTTGATGTGATCTGGCCTGGGTTTTCCTGACTCCTTATGAGTTATCCAAAATTAAAATAATACAACTAAAAGGAACAATTCTGGCCTATAGTAAATGCAAGTCGTTTTTCTGTAAACTACTCCTAAGACTCTGATCCACGTGCTAATAATACACTAAATCCCTACCCTCTGCCCGCACTGCAGCCCGCTCTGCCATCAGGTGTCCACTTAGTGCAAACCTAGAAGACTCATGCTGAACAGAAGCGATGGCGGCCCAGCCAATTCCAACCCGGGGACTTACTTGCACGCCTGGGCTCACTGGGACTGGATACATCATACTGGGTGCGAAACAAACAGGCTGAGTATACACCGGAGCTGGCTGCTGATGCCCGACCATTGATGGGCTCGGCTGTGCCTGCGGCCGAGGTGATGTTGGGGTGGTAGAAGGCTTTGGCTACAAAATCAGAAATCAAATTCAACCATTTCACAGTGAGAAGTAACTGTGAATGCAATTTTTAGAGCAATTTCCCCATCATTCTACTGATTTTCTCTCTCTCTCTCATTTTTTTTGGTTTTTTTGAGACAGGGTTTCTCTGTAGCTTTGGAGCCTGATTTGTTTCTAACTAGCACTTTTTATTCAAAAGACAAAACAAGAACAACAACAAAAGTAACCAGAGTCTAGCATGTAGGAAGCTGATTCAATATCTAGGGGGTAGAAAAGGGAAAACATAGGCAGCAGACATTGCTCAGTGGTAGAGGACTGGTACAAACACAGACTTGGTACATTCCCCAGAACTACCACTATCCCCTACCTCTCTCTATATGTAAGTGTGTGTGTATACAATTCTATTTTATTGTTTTGAGACAGGGCTTCTCTGTGTAGTCTTGGCTGTTCTTTAGATCAAGGGGGCCTTGAACTCAGAGATCCACCTGCCTCTTCCTCCCAAATGCTGGCACTAAAGGTGTGGGCCACATGGCCTACTATATATAGATTTAAAAATCACACACACACACACACACACACACACACACACACACACCCCCCACAAAAATACACACTGATTTGTTAGAAAGCTAAAATAGTTATCAATGAAAAAAATATAGAAAGCTGTAGTAATTTTATAAGAAACCAGAAAAGGTCTATCCATTCTTTATTCCTTTTCATTTCTATGTTTTTAGACAGGGTCTCACTCTGTGGCCCACACTAGCCAAGCTCCAGATCCTTCGGCCCCAGCCTCCTGTTTGCTGGGATTCCAGGCATGCTCTGCCACACCTCCCTGAGGAAAGGAGTGGAACAACCGCTCTCTCTGAGCCCAGCAGCCTCACTCACTCAGCAGCACCCTTGCATTCTGAGCTCATCTTCACAGCCTCCGTTCTAATGGCTGCACAGCCCGCACTGCCAACCCACAAGGAAAAACAATCTGTCTTGGTATCCCACAGCTGTGCTTAGTTAGGAGAGAAGCACAGGAGAAAAATCATGCCTGATCACAATGAATTCTCTGCAGAACTGACTTACGAATGGCCATAACTTACCTGAGAAAAAGAACGCGGGTTGAACTCCTTTGCATTGGGATTCAATGTTGACTTCCTAACTTGCCTAAATGAGGAAAGAGAAGAAAAATTGCCAGTGAAACCTACATGGAACTCATGATTTCTTCAACTCTGCCGCACTGGTCAGGTTTCCCAGGATGGCTGACACAGTTAAGATAAAGGACTCTCCTGCAGCACTGTCCGTCTGTCTCCCTTACTGATGCACATCTGCTGCTCAGTCTGACAGACGCCAGTGGTACAAGAACAAACTGAAGCCAACTAAACCCACCCTCACGGCAGCCAAGGAGTATTACAACTGAAAAGGCAGTAACCCCATAGAAAACACCCTAAAACAACAACAACAAAAAAAACAAATCTAATGGGGCTGTGAGACAGAGACTGCCCTTTCACAGGCCTGAGGTTCAATTCATCCACTCCAGTTCCAGAACATCTGACACCTCTTCCGGCCTCCGAAGGTACTGAGTGCATGTGGTGTTCAGATGGACATGCAGGCAAAACACACACATAAATAAATCTATTATAAGAAAACCCCAATGCTTTCTATATGAATTCACAGTATTTCTAACTGTTGTTTTTAAAAAGATATGGCTTTTCAATGCAGCCCAGGTTTGGCCTTAATCTTGGGATCCACTGCCTCAGCTTTATAACTCATGTGCTAACAAAACCTGGGCCACCGTGTGTAACACATGCGGTAACTTTAACAGTGTCAAGCTGGGCAGTAGTGGCGCACACCTTTAATCCCAGCACTTGGGAGGCAGAGGCAGGTGGATCTCTGTGAGTTCGAGGCCAGCCTGGTCTATAGTTCAAGATAGCCAGGGCTACACAGAGAAACCCTGTCTCAAACCCCCACCCCCCAAAAATAAAATAACAAAACACACACACACACACACACACACACACACACACACACACACACACAAGAAGCACCAACAGAGTCAGGATTTTCTAATCACATGACTTGGGAAAAGCCATTGTTCTAATAATTATTTTTAACTGCATATCAAGAAAAACTGTCAGGGCTGGAGCGATGGCTCCAGTTCAAATCCTGAGTTCAATTCCCAGGAACCACATGGTCCCTCACAAGTATCTATAATAGGATCTGATGCCCTCTGCTGGCAAGCAGAGAACTCATACATAAAATATAAATACATTTTAAAAAAAAAGGGCTGGAGAGATGGCTCAGCAGTTAAGAGCACCGACTGCTCTTCCAGAGGTCCTGAGTTCAATTCCCAGCAACCACATGGTGGCTCACAACCATCTGTAATGAGATCTGGTGCTCTCTTCTGGCCTATAAGCATATGTGCAGATAGAACACTGTATACATAATAAATAAATCCTAAAAAAAAAAAAAAAAAGAGTAAACAGTCACTCAACAACCTGCCGTTCTAAAAGTTCAAATACTATTAGGTTGTTTGCTATCCAGAACACAAAAGCCCGCTAGTATGGTGGTATTTTATTTGTACTGATTGTACTGAAGTGTGATTTTATTTGTATGTTAATAAATAAAGTTGCCTGGGGGTCAGAGCTAATAGCAAGCCATTGCAGAAGTCTGGCAGTGGTAGCACATGCCTTTAATCCCGATCACATGACAGGCAGATCTCTTTGTGTTCAAGGATACCACCAGCATGGAAACACACGCCTTTAATCTCAATACCAACCATAGAAGACCTGGAGGTCTGTATAGGTGGGCAGTGACAAGGAGGTCATGTGGTTGGGTTTACAACTAGTGAGAAGGCAGAACAGAAAGTCTATATAAAGACAAACACACAGGAAGTAGGTCTCTTGGCTGAAGAAGACAGCAGCGGCAGTGAAGGGTAAGGTTTTTAGCTCTTAGCTCTGACCTCCTGGGCTTTCATCTCTGCACTGGCTCTGTGTTTGTTATTTAACAATACATCTACATGCTAGTCTATTTATTAAATCGCTTCAAATACGCCAGATGCACAGAATGAAGATCTATAAAGATGTGCATACTAACTGAGCACTCCTGAGAGAAAACGCCTTGCATAGCATGAACACCAGTATGTGCTCGCCCTTTCTCACCCGGGGCAGCAAACAGTCCCTGCAGACAGCAGGGTCAGGCCACAGCTAGAGTCCCAGGATAGGCCTTCGAACTTTAACACTGGACTTCTGTGTCTCTACAGAAGTGGCTTTTCTTACCCCCCTTGTTGGGTGCAAATCAGAATGGGAAGAATGTTAGGAATTCAATGACCGGATTCAGTGAGGATTTATTAAACCAGCTCTTAGTAGCAGCTACTTCGAAAGCCCTGTCAGCGTGCAGATAACTCCAAGTGGGAAGGAGGAAATTCTTTAAAGCAAGTTTTACTTGGATAGAGGATGTGCTAACCCCCAGATTACTCACTCAGCGGCGTCTTTTTTCTCTTCTCGGTCATCCTTCTCTTGTTTGCAGGCTGGACTGGAAGTCTGCACCCCCTGGGACGTGACCTCGGGCCCCCTCTTGTGCTCTGTGTTACTAAGCACAGAAGGGGAGATGCTAGGGCTGTTGGTCTTGCTGCTGCCACTGGGACAGTTGCTGCTGCTGCTGTCAATGAAGGCATCCTTAGCACTTGCTTCAATTTTGTCTTTGATCAAATCTCGTGACTTTTCTCCCTCTCTACTTTTGCTTAGAAGTTGATCCATAGATTCGGATGTAGAACTTGGCTGTAACTAAATAAAAGAAATAATTTCCCATGAGTATAAGCAAAGTAGTATCTGAAGATAATGAAATACTCATATTTTCCGAATATGGCCTTTTTTTCTTGAGACCAGGTCTCTCTACATAGCCCTAGTTGCTCTGGAACTCACTCTGTAGACCAGGCTGGCCTCACTGAGATCTGCCTTCCTCTGCCTCCCAAGTGCTGGAAGTAAAGGCCACCAAGCCTGGCTCATCCCAGCACTCAGGAAGCAGAGGCAGGTTTGTGAATTCTAGGCCCACTCTCCACACTTACTAGCTGATATGGTGGCTCATGCCTGCCGTTTCAGACCTTGGGAGGCAGAGGTAGGACAGCTGCGAGTTTGAAGCCATTCTGGGCTATATAGAGACTCTGTCTGAAGAGCAAGGGAAAAGTTAAATCTCTACTGCAGGCTTCCCAAACCAGCAACTGTACGGCTGACATTAGACAAGATGCACCAGTTCTCATCCCCAGACACAGGAAGGCAGAAAGCCAGATGGGCGGCCAAAAGAAGCAGCAGCTTCTGAGAAGGGAAGCCTCCAGAGACTAACAAAAACTAATTTTAAAATCCCAACAGTGTTCAGGGCAGTGGTGGCGCACACCTTTAATCCCAGCACTCGGGAGGCAGAGGCAGGCAGATCTGAGTTCAAGGCCAACCTGGTCTACAAAGTGAGTTCCAGGACTGTTACACAGAGAAACCCTGTCTAAAGAAAAAAAAAAAAAAAAAAAACACCCAAATAATCAATCAATCAGTCAATAAATAAAAAGTAAAAATAAAATAACCAGCACTCAGATATACTACAGAACGGAGACTGCTCTCAAAAGAAAGAATGGCAGTCAAGACCAAATCCGCACGTCCCAAGGGTGGCTGATGATCTATCTACTGAACAGTTTGGGACCGCAGACAGCCCAGCCTGTTGTTCACTGGCCATGGGACTGCCTCCGCCTCCTGATGCACACGGTGCAGAGTGACGACAGAACTGTCTTCAAAGCATCACAGTGACAGGAGGGGCCAGGACAGAAGCCCCAGGGAAAGTGTCTGGAGCAGAGGAGGCACTCAATGGATACTACTCACTCAATTTTACATTTAGTAACGTGATTTTAAGAAACATTAAAGTTTCTTAGACATGCACGCACGCACACACAAAAAGTATGATCAACTCCTACTGACTGACTCTTAATGTTACTGCTACCTGGAATTTAATGATTAAGCATTAAAAACTTATTAAGGAAATTTTTTAATTAATTATTTTTTAAAAGTCAAACAATAAAAAAAGAAATTAATGATATGATCTCAAATAAGTAACTCAATGTTACACCTAAAGATCTCAGAAAACCAACAACAAACCAAGCCCAAATCAAGGCTGGAAAAAAAAATTAATGAAGATCTGGACAGGGAAAGGATTTATCACTAAGGGAGGGTCAAAGAGAGTTGCAAACTAATACTGCAGTGGCTGGAAGTCATCTAATACATAAAGAATAGCCTCTGTGTGTGTGTGTGTGTGTGTGTGTGTGTGTGTGTGTGTGTGTG